>APFE030383039.1:0-111896 GCA_000404065.3 Pinus taeda | reverse complement strand
TGCCAAATCCACTTGGACCCCCACCATTGTTTCTTTCAGCTCTTCAGTTTCCTAAATTGTAGCACAGTTTACTATTTTCAGCAGTTTTTCAGGTCCTGAACTTCCAGAGCCATTTTGAGGCCCTAAACAATGTTTTTTGGAAAATCTAGGGGCAACAATGGTCCATGCAGTGCTCGGATAGATCTTTCTAATGAGCTATTGTACGCATCAAACAAATATCGTATGCCAAAGTTACGACCCCGGGAAGTTGATGTACCAATTTACCCAAACAGGGCCCCCAGTTTGGCGTTTCATCTTCTAGGCTTAGGTTTTGGAATGTTAAGGGTTTTCCATTGTTTCTCAACAATAAATAGGCCTTTGAGCCTCATTGTAACACAATTCAGAGGCATGTAGCCACCACATCTCTTCTCAAAGATAAGCTATCATCATCGTAGCTGGTTTATTTTCAACTCCATTTGTAAGCATATTTTAGTGTTTTCCATTAATGACATGAAGTCTTATTTCCGCTGCATCTTTGTGTATATGGTTATCTCTGTATTTTATTGCATTCCTATTTAAATCCAGATCAACTAATGGCCCTTTTGGCAATAGCCCACGGAGTGCGGACTGAGGTCCCACCGGAAGCAGTATGGGGGGATGATGGAACCAATTTTCTACACCTGTGAGATGTCTGAGGGGTCGATTTAGTCCAACTGTGAATATCTTCACACAAGTCGCTTTGTAAACTATCCTAACATGCGAGGCCTTCACGATCTATTATAGTTGCCTTTGCACAGCCCTAACCAGGGGCTGAGGTGATTTTGCACTGCCCTAGTAGTGATATGTGCTACTTCCCCAGGTTATACCGTGGATCTTACTTATCTTCTTATAGCGGTTAGTTATCTTCACGTAAACAGATACTTTATCTTATATTCACTTTATCAACACATTCATATAAGTTCGCGCATCATATAGACAATAGAAATGCAATTTATATCTGATACTTTCAATGACAGGACAGGAAAAACATACACATAAATGATGTAAAACTTCTCTTTATTACTTCTCCAAAGGTTACAGACTCGACCTGTCCTACGGACTTAGCTGTAGGGGTCTATGCACTCACCTACAGACTACTAGGCCTTTGCGCACTCAGCTGCAGAGCCTTCTCCTACTCTACGACTTGAAGACTCGACTCTACACTTACATAAGACTCAATTATTCATGCTTTATTCATGACTATTCTTCATTCATTCTTCTCCTTTACAACTTAGAGCCTCGCTCTATTTATATAATCCCATGGTCTGTGGAACATGGGTTGATTTCTAAAGCAAACATTAAATTACAAAAATGAGGGTAGACAACCCTATGACTCATTTACAATCTTCATGCTCAGTGCCCACAAAACGTAGAGTTTTTACATTGGATTTGGTCGAAATCTGGGCTTTAAGCCCCAAAAATTGCCTTAGGGGGTCTCGCACCCAACACTGCCCATCTCAGCCTTTCAGTTACCTTTGCGCAATTTTCATGGACAGTGCCTAGAGCTTGCATCCTAGCTTGAAATGTGCTTTGTGTATTTTCAGAGCCTTATCCTCTCTCTTGGTCACCTGCATCTGAAAGAGAAAATAATGCATCATGGTAGACTAGGATATTTATGGATTTGATGTTGTCTCATCATGAGTGATTTCATATATAGGTACATGGATGACACATGGTGTGATGACGAACGAGATGAACAAGGAGCACACACAAGGAGACTTGTTTGTGAATAGAGAACACATGGAGCATGCCAAGTACAAGTGAAGGAGAGATGTGAATGCGCAACATCAAGTGAAAACCAAGACCATCGAACACTCTGCACATCTTGCCATGCGGAGGTGAAGCTATGATACACCAAGAGCACATCGATCACTCAGTAGCACTACAGCCCAACATGCACACAACCAACAACATGAACATACCATCTCTGTCGTGCTGAGTCATGTCATGAGTCATCTCGGCCACATCACTACTATGGGACATACTATTGTAAGCAATGTAATGTAACGTGGAAGTCCAAGAGACCCACATGTAAATCTGAAGAGTCATGTAAAGTTGAAGAGTCATGTAAGTCAAAGAGTCATGAGGGAAGTCGAACAGTCACAAGGTCTAGTTTTACCCTTTGCTATAAATACCCTCATTTGTACATGCAAAGGAATTTTCACCTTGGCTCCTCCCACATAGCCTTGAGAGTTTGTAGCCTTTTCTTTGAGAGTCTGTAGCTTTACCCTTTATTAGGACAATTGAACTATTTCGATTGTTCTAATACATATGCTTACGAAAATGTGTTGTATAAGTTGTTAAGACTGTCTCACCCATATGGACTATTACATCGGACACTCGACAGAACCATTCCCATAAAATTGTTATAATGACCATCGCACTTGTGTGGAATATTCTGTTGGGTGTTGTACGTGCTATCCGTTCACTGTGTGTTTGTGACTTCTGCATCCATGTGGACTACTCCACTGGAAACTCCACATGCCTTGTTGTGTTTAGTGTCTCTAACAGAGTTGAGACTATTCCCTTTTGATGTGAGACTCACTTCCACCCTCTCCCTCTGTGGTGAAAGAACCTTGACACAAGTAACACTAAGCACCCCCCAGGAACGCGAACCTCGCTGTTCAAAGAAAAAGTTGGCCCATCTCATGTGCTGACAAGCAAGAGGTAAGACAAACCTTTAAGAAAATGGCAACCAGGCCATCATACTGGATGGGACTCCTACACCAAATGGTGTGAGGTCTATTTAGGACTCTGTACTGGGGATATCCCTTAAATGTTGGTGGGTCTAACATTGTCAACATTTTTGGTGTTGGAAGGAGGGACGCTAGTTGTTTATGGCTAAATGTCCTCTCGCCCTTACTCATCAATCATTTGGTCAAGGCAGTAACTCGCACTTCCTCTCATCTACACGCAAATCTGAAGTTGGTTACTCCTCACCTCCCTGACGTGAACATGAAATTTCGTATCAACACCTCCACTTTGTCTATCCAAACATGTGTCAGTTCGCGAAAGAGGTCATAATCATCCCAGGAATACAAGATCTTCCATATGTATGAAGAGAGCTAAAGACCACTCCCACAGGAGTTGTTGTATCATTAGTGGAAGAAGAATTTCTTGCCACACTCAAAGGTCTAGCTGAATCTGTTGAGAATGGAGAGGAACCTCCAATATTCCAACAAGGAGAATGAGACACCCTCTTGGTCTTGGGCTTAGATTCCGGTACAGGAGGTGGAGGGGAAGGCAGCAGAGGAGGTGAAGGCAGAGACAAACCAACAGACTCAGAGCTAGAACCGTTAGATTCTGAAGAAGAGGAGGAGGATGAAGAAGAAGAAGAAATGGCTGACCAAAAATTGGAATTGATGACTTAGGGATGACTGGCTCTCCCGAGTTCTTTTCACAGGATGACAAAGCGTTAAGAGAGAATTCTCATCAAGTATGACCCTGACAGAGTAGTAAAGACAGAAAACTACTTTGACAACTTCTACCTATAGCTGTAGACACTCGAGGTATGGTATGACAATGTTGCATGCAGACAGTTCCTATGTACCTTGGATGGTAGTGCAATAGTATGGTATCACAGCCTTCCTATCAACTCCTTCCATAACTGGGTTTGTTCAAGCACATATTTCTGGAAAAATTTGCTGATGAAAATACCTTGACCATGGTTCTCAAAGAGTTGGGCAGCCTGAAGCTGGAGGCAAAAGAAAAGGTAAAATATTTCAATTAGAGGTTTTTGTGCATATTGAACAAGTTTGCAGTGGAAGTGAAATCTCATGACTCCATCACTATCAATTACTACACATCCGCACTGCCAACTAGTATTGCATAGTTATTCAAGCGAGCTGCGAAACCAACATTATTAGAAAATTGTGAAGAGGAAATCACTGTAGAGAAGGACCTATGCATGATTGGAGTCAACAAGGATGATGAACCATTGAAGGACTCTAGGAACACAAGCAAGAAGCCCCAGGGTGCGGGGAGAAAGGGTAAAGACAAGGAAGCAAGTGATATTGAAACCCTTACTTGTCTTGTCAAGAACTTGACAATGTAAGTGTCTAAGCTCAAAAAATAAATAGTTGACACATTTATTAGTAGCAGGATACCTAGACAATAGAAAGGAAGCATGCCATCAGGAAACAATCACTTCCTAGCTATAACTACACAGAGCTCCAGTTCAGTGTTTTAGTTAGAAAAATGCATGAATAATGAATTTTACTCATTACATGAAGATGTTCACATAGAAGGGTCTTTCTCAGAATGGAAATGAGTTGGGGACTCAGTATGAAATTGCACACTTAACGTAGTGATCAGTACATAGTTCAAATTGAGAGACACAAACAACAACAAAGATTCTGCATCTCATGAGATGCCCAACACTGGGCAGGTAATCAACATGTATCAGTGATCGCAAAAAGCGCAGAAGATAAAGATCGAGAAGCAGCCCCAAAAGAAAAATGGTCGATAGAACCTCAAAAGTCAAGGGGATCCCCCTACATTTGGGGAAATGCAAGAAAATATTGAACTACTGAGGAAGGTTGATCCACCAACCTTCAAAAAATAGAAAACATAAAGCAAGCCTAGGAAGAAAACAACGAACAAGAGTACGTCCTTGAGCAGCAAACTGTAGAACACTTAGCTAGACAGCACGAACAAATGCCTAATCTGGGACACCTCGGTGATTCTACCCGCTATTTACTAGAACATTGTGGAAGACATGAAGAAAAATTGTGCAAACATTAGTTTGTTCGAGTTGGCTAAGATTTAGAGACAGCGGGATATTCTGTTGAACACACTAGGGAAAACATCTATGGACAACGCAACCTCTACCAGCAAGGAAGAAAATACATCTCCCAGTTCACTCACAACTATGCTCAAAAAAATCTGGATGGAAGAAGAAAACTTTGTTTTCCCTCCATTCTTGCTTTCAATTGAAATTTTTAACTACAATTTTCACAGCTGTTTGGTTGATTTTCGTGCATCAACTAACATCATTGCACTCTCCATTGTCAAGAATATAAATTCGCAATGGAGCAAGACATTTGCACAGATCATCCAACTCGATCGGACATGCGTACCAACCATTGGTGAACTTCAAGATGTGGTCATCCGACTATCTCATGATGACCGAGTTCACCAGTGCATAAACATTGTTGTTGTGGACATACCAGAAGCATATGAATTACTACTCAGCAGAGACTGGTCTAGCAAGTTGAGTGAATACTTTGTTATAGATTGGTCACACTTGTGGATTCCATACCAAGGCAAAAGAAATCAAATATGGGTGTTATCCGAGAGATACATGAGGCATAAAATCACTCCCATCAATTGTGAGAACGAATCATTGGCCTTCGTAGAACTCATGTTTGAAAATTGCCTCTTGGAAATAATGCTGGAGTGTTATCTCACACAACCATCTCCAACCCCACCAGACATGCAGTTGGGTATTGTTCCTTACCCAATTGATGGAAATGAAACTTGTACTGCACATTGTAACACTAGTAATAGTAGCAGTAGAAGTAGCAGTAGTAGTAGTAGCAGTAGTACAAGCGCGTTGAACGGTCTGTGTGCAGATGAGTTGTGGACCATGTACTTTGATGGATCAAAGACACAGGATAGATCTAGAGCCGAGTGTGTCTTTATTTACCCAAAACACAGGAAAAATGTGATCTCAAGCTGCTTGGCGTTCGAGTGCACAAACAACATTTCTGAATACAAAGCACTCGTGTTGGGCTTGCAAAAATTCATTAGCATCAATGTTGTTCTTCTCAAAATGGTAGGTGATTCATAATAAAACCATGCACTATTTATCACCTCATCTCAAAAGTTACTAGAAAGAGGTATGTGTTTCTGGGAAAACTAGTGCCTTGTCGAATGACTAGCCCTCTAGGTTTGGCAACTGCCCTAGAAACAACAGTTTAAAGCAATTCAACGATTTCTTCTATGTGTAACAGATAAGAGAAAGATAATGGAACCAACCTAGATCTTCCACTTAATAACTTGCTTGATCTCTCTCCCCCTTGACATAGCTTGCAACTCCTCCTTGTACTTAACCCGCTTGGAGAGTACCTGTACAAGTACAGCAACAAAGAACCATCAAATCATCGTGATCTATTACAACATAAATATTACAAAATCAGATATATAATGAACAAATGATAACATTCACAATTGCACAATCATATGGAAGAAAACTTGAAGAACTTTATTAATCGAAGGGAGAATTACAACCGAGTTGTCTGATCCAGCATCATCCTCCCAGCTTCAATCCCTCTTCACCTCATGAAATAGCAAGATCACACCAATAATACAATGCTCTTCCCTCAATTACAAACTATCAACACTTCCTTGCAATTCACAATATTCTAGCCTCTATATCTCTTAGATGAGGGATCCATTTATAGATGTGTGCAAGGGTGTGAGTCATCCATGGTGTTTGATTAGTTTCATTCCACTTGTTACAATTAGTTGCACTTGGAGATTTCTTGGATCTCTTACTCATCTCTAGGAAAATTCAGAGAAGCAAGTGTCATAGGAGAAGTTTCTAGAAGATTCCATGAGCAACCACCTAGAAAACTATCTCGGACATTTGTTTGTCCTCACCCATTGCACCCTATAGAAGGCCTAATTAGTATGCATCACACCCTGGCAGTGTACCACTCAGTATGCATCGCACTTTGCCAGTGGAGCAGTCAGTATGGTTCAATTTAGGCCATTTCTGGATGGTTTCTCAGGTGGAAATTTTGGGGAATGATGTAATTAGATGACTATGTTCTTTTAGGGTATGAAACAACTCTTTTAGGGGTTGATGAGCCCTATTTTATCGACATATAAGTTTGGGGTTGATGTGCCCAAAAATGTCTATAACAATTGTGCCCTAAAGCATGAAGTCGTAGATATTGATGTCGAGTGAAATGCTTTATCATAAGGATGTTAAGTTTTGAACTGGAAGGTGACCTGCATAAGTTGCAATAAAATACATCATCATAATGTAAATTTCATGATCTAGCTAGGGTAGGCATTCCCATGCTCAGCTTTATAAATTCATTTCATGTACTTAGATCAGATAGTCATCTGTAGATGCAGACTGGTGATTCCTTAGATGTAGAGTCATCATCCATGGTTCAGATGACAATTTGGGCAGCACCTTTGTACATTTTATGTCTTTGTATCCCTGAATATATCACAGCCTGGATGGATGAAACTAGATCTAGGGTCTTCAAACTCGTTCAATCTTCACCCAATGTACAAGTCAATCCATGTGAAGAGATGTTTTGAAGTCGGACATGGAAAGACATCACTTGATTACCAGCCAATAATGTGAGTTGTTAATAGATGTGAGAGGAATCACAAATAATGATAATGACCCTCAAGGTACCATAGTACAATTCATGTGGTGTGAATATATTATCTGATGTCGAACACCACGCAAAAACTTTCGGTCGAAGGCCATTGATGTGAACCTGTCGCCGGAAGTGAGAAACTTGCCATTGATGTATACAAGCTTCAAAGCACTAAAGGGGTGTTTCTAAGTCAACTTATTGGACAATGAGTTGATGTCGCGAAGAAGTGACTCGTCGTAGGAGGGCCTTGATGTATCCCACATCTACGACATGAAATGAAGCAAATGATTTCTGGAGGTGAAAATGAACTAATGACATAAGGTTCAGGAATGGCGGAATGAAAAAATGAAGGTTGGAGGTATTGCAGTGGATGAGACATTAACTGGATGGTGGTTTCTCAACTGAATGACCTCTCTTGAACATGTCAGCGACATTGAGATGAATTGGTAGCGTTAACCCCAAAATATGTATGGTATGAAATACCAATGGTGAGATGACTGGTGAATGGAATAACCCAAGCCAACTCAATAATGGTGATGAAGTGAAAGTGTCATGTTCAAGAGCGACCTACTACCATAAATTCTTCAAGTTTCTTCCCTTTTTCCCCAGTCATTGCTGACCAGTACCTCTTTATTTTTGTCAAGCTTGAGGAGGATAACATATGCTTGTTCTATAATTTTCCCTTCGGGAAAACCTGTCACTATGTTTTAATGAGTCTAGCGACAGTGAAACTCGGTCTTGTCTAGAATGGACAAGTTTGTCGCTATTGTTTTAACGAGTTTAACGACAAGGATAACTAGGTCTTTTTCATGTTTAGAGAGTTTGAAATGGGACGAAAAAGAAACTCTAGAAGTTCTTTTTCGTAAAATAATCCCTTAAGTCCAAAAAAGGATAAAATAATATAAAAGGGATGACTTTTCTGATCACTTTAACGAGCTGAAAAGGACAAGTGCTCGACTTTTTCATAAGATAATCCCTCGGGTCCGAAAAAGTATAAAATCATACAAGAGGGATTACATTTCCAATCACTTTAACGAGCTGGAAAGGCCTACGCTCGAAAATCTCTTCATATTTAACGAGTCTAAAAAGGGTTTAAAGGAGACTCAATTTTGAGGAACGAGTGGTGTCTAGGGTAGCAATTGGTTCCGGTGAATTTTGGAACTTCTCAAAACATGTTAATTTTTGTGAAGAGGGTGGCTAATAAGACCACCCATCGCAACTATTCCTCAAAAAGGGTAAAACAACCAAGTGAAAGCATATGATCGGCCAAAGGGATGGTGGTGATAGGATGTACACAACCAAGGTTCAAAAGGCTGATAGAATAGCAATCACAGAGGTTAATTTTTAAAGGTGGGTTCATTTTTTGACAAGCTTGAACCATGGGGGAATTATGCTTGGAGTCAGTTTCATTTTTACACAAGCTCAAAATGACAAAACTATGCTTAGATTCAATTTCATTTTTACATAAGCTCAAAATGAAAAAATATGCTTGAAAATAGGTTTGCATGCCCCAGCATGATGAAAGGGAGAGTCTCTCGCAACCAGATGGAAGCCACTGCGGTGAAGTAGGATGGTTATCCAACACCTCTTTAGTTTCGTCTAGAATAGACAAAGGTGAATGGCATGTGTTAACACCCAGATTGTTCCCTATGACTCCCAAGGGAATACGGCCAGGGTAACCACTAACCAATCTTTGGATTATAGATCCTAGCCTATCTATAATCAGAGAGGGCTCTCTCTTTAAGTTCTGGATATGCTTTGTGAGGTTTTTAGGCTAGTTAAGAGTTCAGTTTCTTGTTTAAGACTTTGGTTGGTGAAATTTTGTTATAAGAAGGGCATGAAAGTGCAGAAGATGCTAGTCCATTGGGCATATGGAGTTAGAAAAGTGAAATAGTTCTGGTGCCTGTGATGGAGAAAGTTTTGCTGCAAGGCTAGATGGCTATTGTTAATATAATTTCCGATTTAGTGAGTGAGACAATGAGATATGGAGTTACCAACAGTGTGATATCAACTCGAACAACAATCTCTACTTAGTAGCATAATGAATTACCAAATAGTGACTGTGAGATATTCAGAGCTTATTGGAGCAGTTAAGAATTCCAATTTAAACAGCTGAAACTTATGAAAAACATTTATAGTGAAGATAGATTGAGATCAGGGTGTCTCCATGGACAAATCCTGAGGTATTCTTTTTCTTTCTTTCCTAGATTTAGAACAACATGTGAGAGGGATGAGTTAAAACGAATAACAGAAAAATTAACAGAGATAGAGAAACACTTATTATATCAAGACATAGCACTAGAATCTTGTAGCATTCAATGGTTCCAATCACAACATGCACCAGTAAGACTTAGTTCCTGTAAACTCCAAGCTTTATTTATAACATCCTTCTGAAATTTACAGCCGAGTTCTTAGTTCTTCATAAGAGAAACAACCAAAACCAATAACACACCAACCCATTGGAAGTGTATGCGAGGGGGAATATATACAATAGGTTTTACAAAATATCTGAATGCTGAGTCATTTGATACATTAACTGTGCTCACCAACTTTTACAAATATCAGATAAGAAAGTTATTGCTACTATAAATGTAAAGTAAATGGTTTTCAATGTTGTCAGGCCTCTTCTTGACCTTTGGAGGAGGCAAAGTCGGTTGAGCATTTTTCTTTAATGCTGAATGATGTGTCTTTATACTCTGTCCTGTTGTAGCTTTTCTTGGCCCTGCTACCTGTAGCTGTCATCGTTGCTTTTGGTGGCTGAATCTTCATGCTGAGGTGGCTCATTCCACCTTTCGGTCATAGTATGTGTATCACACTTTCTGAATGTGATGACTTATATATTTTGATGACAAAATTTAGATTAAGCCTCTTGTTTATAATAATAATTGTATCATGGAGGCCCACCAATCCTGCGTAGGCAATTGATACCTCAAAATTGCGTCCATGGTCTCATCTTCCTCTGTGTATTTGTAGAAATTCGAAGGCGTTTCAAACAGATGGCTAATCTCATTCATAATAAAAAATAGATTCTCTATTCTGTCATAGAGACTTTGCCCAGATGCTGGCCCTGTTTCCTATGAGCTGCTTGATCCTTGGCTGATCTGATTAGTGGCAAATGTATTCACCCTCTTTGCATAAACTTCATGTGATAGAAGTTTTCTTGCACTGTTGAGTAAGCTGGGGAGACCTCTGCCCTGTAATGTAGCAAACTTGTCCATAAACCTATTTACCTCTGTTTTCATATCTTGGCTCCTTCTATCCAATGTCTGTACCAGGATTTTCAGTGTGAGGACCCTCTTAACTAGCTGGATAGTCTCTGTCCTGCTGGAGATCCCAATTTCTGCCAGCTGAGGGCCTGTCCTGTTATTGAGCACAATGATCAATCCACTGGCTACCTCAGGCATACTGCCTAGAGATGTCCTTGCTCTATGCACTTCCCTTTGTGTTTTTCCTATGAGCTCCATTTTCTTATGAATGGTTTCAATGTATTTCCATTGGTCCGTTATTGATTGGCCAATGTGGGTCCACAGAACTCTTATGATCTCAGCCACCACTTTGTCAAGGGTGAGCTCCTTCTCCAACTCTTTTATCCTTTCCTTGAGAGTTTTTATTTCTCTCCCTTTCTCAGCCACATTCTGCTTTGATTTATCATATTTCTCATTTAGCTTGGCCAACTCATCCTTGGCTCCATTCAGTTCTATCATCTGGGCTTCTAGGGCTTGGACCTCATTCAACAATTTCTGCATGTCCAGGCTTGGAGCCTTCTCTGTAGACATTGCTGCTATTGATGTTGATGGTGATGTTGCTGCTGCTTCTTCGTGAGGAGGAGTGATCTTTGGAGGCTCCTCAAGGTTAATAACCTCTGGAGGGGGCTGAGAAGTCTAGCCTCCCTCTTTCTGCTGTAGGGCTGCCTGTAGTGCAGCCTCTGTGTCTTCTAGCCTCCCTTCTGTCTGCACTAGTTGCTTGTGCAGTGCTACCAACAATGTAGCTATCTCTTGTTCTTGCTTCTGCTGAGCAACCTCATCTGTTTTGGGGTGAATGGTTGCTGGGAGCTTCACCTTCTTTCTCAGGGCTGCCAGGTCTGCGTCCCTTATCTTCAGCAGTGATTGTATGGCTTTGGGATCCTTGGGGTCATGCCCCAACTCTATAATTATATCTTCCAAAGACTTGATCCTGTTGCCTTTGGCCAAGGAGGATGCTTTCTCCAACTCCAGTTGGGCAGCTGTATTATTTAGGCTGTTTTCCAGCCTTTTTGCCAACATTTTTTTGTCTGCCAATGTTGCATAGACCATTTCACCTGTTTGCTTATGAAGTTCTATTTGGTCCATGGGGTGAACGTCTTTTGCCAGAACCTCCAGGTTGGTTCTTATGTAGTCTACAGCTGACTGTGGCTGCACCGTGGTGGGCATGAAATGACTCATGGTCATTTTCCTTCTGAAATGTCATAGGCTGCCATGAGCCTCTGCTAATTTGTGGGGGCCATCTTTAGCAACTGATTATAGATTTGGAGCCTGAGTGGCTCATTTCTCCTCTTGATATCAGTAAATTGTTGCTTGATGCTTACCTCTGCTTTTCTTTGATGACTTGAGGAGCTGACCTGTCCTCCAAGATTTCTCTCTTGTTCCTGCTGAAAGGAACTAGCAGATACCTCCATGCTTGGTGGGCCCATTATCACTGATTGCCCCATAGGCATTTCTTCTTTAGAGAGGGGATTTAATCTCTGCCTTTTCTCCCCTTGATTTGTGGGCGTTGTAAGGGGAGTCTCCTGCTCTCTGTCCCTCTTCTTTCCTTTTTCCACCTTTTGTGGAGTTTGGAGCACTGAGGTCTCCACAGTCTTCTCTTGCCCAGAAGGCATGTTCTGTTGAGCCTGTTGCTCAGTAGGTGCTGGGGCCTCGGCCATTTGTTCTTACTGCATAGGCTGCCCCTCTTCTTGAGGCTCTTCTTGCTATTCTTGTTGTTGTTCTTGTTGCTGTTTAACCTCCTTTTCTACCTGCTACTCTGTTTGTTGCTCTGTTGTAGGAGGTAACCATTCCTGCTCCACCTGCTTTCCCTTGTCTTTATTTGTCTCCTGTTGGGCAATTCCGGCTACTTGCTGCTGGGTTGTGGAAGATGAGGCAGCTGCTCCAATCTGCCTCTGACAGGAGGAAGAAACCTACCCACAATGTTCCAAGTCAGCCTCTTTCTCAATATTGCTAGTTTCTCTTCTTAGCATTTCTTCTTTGCTAATTGGCTCTTCTAAGGTGCCTTCTTCCCAGCTTAGGGCATTGGCATACATCTCAACATGATGGATTTTCACATGGACATAGCCACCCAATTTGTACTTTATTCTCCTAAGGGAAATGAAGTGATTAGGGTCATAAGACACCCACTTGAAACTGGTCTGAAGTCTGAGGGTCTCTAGAATCCTATCAGCTTCCTTCCATCCTTCCTCCTTCTTATTGTACAAAAATGGACCCAACAGATTTCTTACCTTTAGCTGCACTTTCTTATTTTTAGTTTGGAAATGGACATAGTCTGCATTTCCAAACTGCCTGAAGTACTCTAGGGCAAAGAGTCTCATAGGGACATATTTTGGCAGCCTATAGGGATTCAGCTCATAGCCATATACTCTGATTACTGTATGGTGTTGGTAGAAGTACCAATCACCAATGATGTATGCCTTTGAGAGTTGAAGGATTCTCTGCATTTCATCTGTCAATCTTGGGGGAGGGGCACCCAACAACAAGGTCATAGCTGGATGAATGAACAGATCAATAAATTCACAGTAGGTGTAGGGTGAATAAGGCAGAAGATGGTAAACTGAAGTCCAAAACACAACCGACCTTGGTCGTACCTGGGCATCTAGCTTCTTTAGAGGGACAGGGAAGGCCTCAGGCTGATAGAATAAGAATAAATGATATATGTACCTGGTGTATTTAAACACCTTTTCCCTCTCCAGATTCATTAATTGCTCATGAATCTTATTGGCAATAAAAGTAGCAAAGTCATAATGTACAGCAGGAGGCATCCCTGGGGAGAAAATGGATAGCATTGCTATGATGGTTTCATCCACATCCTCATATGTCCCATAACCCAGGATGTAACTTATCAGATCTACCATCATTTTTCCCAGCTCATTAAGATATGGATATGCTATGGGAAGGGGAGCGGTCATAGATTGATACTGAGGCTGAATAAACAATTGGTTAACCCTGGAAATCGGATCCCTGGACAAGTTGCCCCCTTTTGTTATCAAGTCCTGGAGGGAGAGAGGAGTTAGGGGCTTTGTAGTATGAAAGTGCAACATTTCATTGACGGCCTCAGGGGTGATATGGAACAATACTGAGCCTGAGGGGCTGAGGATGGCTCTCTGACAGGGGTCATAGCTAGACATGCATTGATTTACCAAGTCTGGAAGGACATTGACTTGAGGAAGGTTGTAAATGGGTATGTGGGAATCCCAAATTCCTAAGGTATTAGCCCCACTGAGATGTTGGGCCTTTAATTCATTAAACAGGTGAAGATTGAATTTGGTTGTCATGGCCATGGAGTCTAACATCTAGTAATCTCTATCCCCTAGGGCTTTCCACTCCAGCTCTCTGTGTGGGGCATTCAGAGGTTGAATATTTAGGACTATTGGTGTCTCCATGGCTAAGTAGTGGTTATGACTTGGTGCTGAACTGGTTTTAGCAGGCAGGAAACCACAGAGGGTTAATTTTGCAGGGGTAAAGTTAATTGTAAGGGTAAATGAGGTGTGATAAAGGTGCATAATGCTTAACAAGAGTAATTTAATAGATTGCAGGAGCAGGCAACTCAGTTTTCCTGGTGAATTATGCCGTTTAGGTTTACAGTCCACGAATGCGCAGACATAGTGGGAATTTGGGGAAGGGTGGATATATATGGGTTCATGAGGTGAAATTATACCCTACAATTGTGGGGAATGCTAGTTTTTATGGGAATTTAATGGTAAAAACAGGTTTGTTTTACTCTTGTGAATTCAGTTTTGGAGAAACATGGACATAACTTAGCTCTGAAAGGATGCTCTGGGTAAATACCTGGTGAATTGCCGGTAATGGTGACAAGTACAGGTGGGTTGTAGGCGGCGGCGCTCTTCAGGTCGATTTCAGCAGGTTGGCGGAAGATGGACGTAATTTCATGCAGAGGAGAGCACTAGTTCTTTCAGCGAAAAATGAGAAAAAACGCGAAAATCGGCTAAAATATGGACTTTTGGGTCATTGGCGCGCTTTTTGGATGATGTCAGCATAACGTCATCAGGTAGGGTCAGGGTCGGGTGACGTCAGCATAACGTCATCGGCTGATGTGGCAGTCTGTGATTGGTCCACGGGGATTGCGCAGGTGGCGGACACATAGGATCACTGGCGGTCGGGGTGCTGACAGGGTGCCAAGGGGAAGTGACGTGGGTGGGTCATGGCGCTGGCGTGGGCAGGTGGTTTGGCAGAGTGGTAAGCGGGTTTTCTCGGAGCACCCTCTATACGGTCGCGGTATTGTCAGAGGGTGTTTCGAGAGAGTCTAGGGGGTGTCACGTGGCGGAGGCTTGACGTCACCCTCTGATAGTTTCTCGGAAGGTATCCTTCAGACGCGGATGCTCGTTCGATATCATGTGGGCCGTCGGATGGGAGGGCCCAGATCTGATGGTCGACGGATCAATAACATGCGCGGGTGATACAGAGTACGGGGAGGAATAAAATATGATTATTTCTTTAATTCGCACCTGGCGGAAAACTTTGGAAAAGTGGGTTTTTCAGGTTTTTGTATTTACGGGTTAAATGGGTTTTTACAAAGGTTTATTAACAAAGTGGGTTTAAGGCTATTAATCCAAGCAAATCTCGGATTAATCTCTGGGTTGCGCTCAAATGTTTTTTTAGTGCATGAAGACCTTCAAAGTCATACATAGAGCTATAATGCTCGGGGAAGGGGATACATAGATTTTTGGGTTTTTTCCAAGTTTTACATAGTAATAGGGGAATAGGGGGTATAGGAAGTTAGATAGTAATAAGTTAGTAGTTAATATGAATGAAAGAGGTGGATGGGGGGGGGAATACTAAGTTTTTATGAAATCAACTTAGTTTTTATGAAGTAGATCAAAATGAAAAGAATATTTGCACAAGAAATGTGGTTTTCAAAGAAACTCGGAACCAACAAAAGATATTGACTTTCTTTGTGTACATAGGTGGCATAGGGATGTTAGTCATGAATGGGATAGGGGGTGATTTGGAAGTTAGACATGCTCCATTAGGCTTCTGCAAGACTGCTGCAAATAGGTCATTTGTACTAGCCCCATGTTTTCACCCTTGCTTTAGGCCAGTGAAATGCCATGAACCAAACTTTCTGCAACCCCCTCTACCTACCCACTCTATTGCCTAGCATTTTTTGTTACTTCCAAGGAGGGTGCACTTAGATTTGCAAACCCTTTTGTGCCTTTTCTTTTCTCTTTGGCTTTCTTTTGATTTTCTATCTAAAGCTACCCTTATTGCTTCCAAGGCCCCAGATTAAACAATTGGGAACCTTTCTTTCTCTACCTATCTACTACCTGCCAAGATTGAGCTATTTGGACAGGTTTCTTTCTCTAATCTACTACAAAAATTGAAACATGGCATGACCCAGCTTAGGCTGTTGGATCACCCATCTAGAAGTAAGGCAGCATCAACCAAAACAAGTATACTTTTTCCATAAGAATATGAGATCTTTGCATCACCAAAGCAGATCATATTGGCACTTCCCTTGTCAATCATGAAAAATGAAACCTATTGGTATAGGTATCTAACAGCATGATAGACCAATCACATAACCTACAGGGAAACTTATCTTTAACATTAGGTGCATGCCCCCAAAGCTTCACTATATTCACCTAAGTAGACTACTCATGGCTATTAGGTGGGTGGAATGAAGGTTCTTTTACAAGATCAAGTGAAAGACTCGACTTGGATTTTACGAGATCTAATCAAAGGCTCGAATTTGAACTTGGGACCTTGTTTCATTTTTAAATGAGCTTGACACAAGACAAGGAATTATGCTCACATCCTTGGTTTCATTTTTTTAACGAGGTTGACACAAGACAATGAACTATCCTCCGAAAATCCTTATCACAACTCATAAGTGGTCATGAAAGAGAGATCTAGTTCCAATGCCCCGAGTACATATTTTACAACATCACTAAATTGATCGTCAGTCGATGTAGGTATGGAACAGGTTGCCACATAATTAACCTATGCGGGAATGATACCATTGGTATGAATGGACCATTTAGGGATGATGGTTGACTAGGAGCTATATTTGGACCAGGAAATGAAAGCTAGTCAATGGTGACAATCCTGCCTTCATGCGGGAAACAAATCACTCGAAAGAGTGTTGAAACAATAGCTCTCATGTGATAAACATAGTCATGCCCAAAAATTAAATTGTAATCTAAAGGTCCTGGGACTACCATCACATTTAGATAAATGGTTTTCCCTCCCAAAGTGATAGGTAACTGAGTGCTAGCTAAGCAGTTGAGGAAAGGATACTCACTGATGCACCTTCATCTATAATAGTGCCAGATACAATCATTTACAAACTTGTACTATGATCTGGAAAGGCACATAAGAAGGAAGGCGAGATCCTGACAATCCATTCCAATCAAAGGAAGTGACTAGACTACTTGGAGGGGGTACCATAGAAACGCGAGACTTAACCCCTTGAGTTATGAGAACTAGAGGATTTTCCTCCTGTCTTGATGGAACAAGTGGATTGCCCCCAAGCTCATTAGAATCTGAGGAAACAAAAAGAACTTGAGCAGTATCATTCTCACTCTCCTCGGGAAAGGTACAATCAGTTGAAGGTAAAATCGGGTCAGCTGTTACCTTGACCTGTTGATTTTGGTCGGGTATAGACTCATAGGATTCACTTTCAGCGAGAGCGGTTTTGATCGACAATTGATTTAAGTCAGTCTGTTCATCACCTAGTGAAGGATTCAGGAAAGTTTCTTGTAACCAGATGGAAGTTGCTGCGGTGAAGCAAGATGGTTATCCAACACTCTTTTGGCTTCATCCAAAGAGGGACAAAGGTGAAAGGGGTGTATACCTTCACATAAACTACATGGAAGCTTGACTTTTCCTTATTTTCCATGAACTTTACTATCACTAGTTGATGATGTGTTACCAACAAGATCTCCAGAGGTTGATGACACAAGATGGTGTGAACGGGAGGACCATCCATTCACGATTCGAGGAAAATAAGGACAATTTCAATGAAAATTGTCTCCCGCACAAATTATTCATGGGTATTTGACTTTGTGAGGCTTAATAGATAGATTTTCATCAGATGTTGCATTTAGAGCAATGGTTTCCTGGTTTCCGCCTTGCTGAATTGGCTTCTTCTTCTTCTTCTTCTTCTTCCCTTTCTTCTTCTTCTTAGCCACCTGATTACTAGTACCAATACTTTCACCAAGCGAAGAGGAAGAGGGGGAGGGAGAAAAAAACGAGGAAGAAAGCAAAGGGTCAAATTTAGGATCAATTAGAGGTTGACTTTGTCTAGTTGGAGGTGTACTACCATTTTGAACTAAATAGGTTGAAAACAACCATACTGGCAGGCCAATGGTAAGTCCCGGAAGGGATAATGTAGCCATATCAGGAGCACCAATATTTCCAAAAGAAGGAAAAGGACTAGGATTCCCTTCAAAAGGAATTCCTTGATTGGTGGACTCTAGATTTGTCTCCATATATCTCAACCTAAGTTCAACTAAGGAACAGGGATGTTATTCTGAAATCAATTAATTTTAATGATGCTTGGACACAACTTTGCTTTTTCAGTTTTTAAGAGTCGATAAAAAGCTAAAGATGACTCTAATCCCCTTCGATTTTTAATGAGCCTGAAAGGATGAGTGCTCAGACGGACCTTTTCTTTTAAAGAGTCGAAAGGAATGAAAGTGACTACTCTGGAAAATCTAAATAGAGGGATTACCAAACCAATCACAAAATTGCAATATACACCTTGGTGGTAAATTAAAGAGAAATTACCAAGGACTTATGTACAGCAGTCAATCTTCCCAAATGATGTGTTCAGTGCATTGCGATCAACAAGGTGGCAGACTCGGCTTCCTATGGATAAAGGATTTAAGCCTATTGTGGTCTCCCAATATATATGTGATGGTACGAGGAGCACAAGTCCATTCTAGAACTTTTCATATCAAGGAATCACCCAACCTTCAATAAAATCGATAGCCACTAGTTTTCATGACGCTAAAACACGTCTCTATCCTAGACCTCTAGATATGTTGCGTTAAGTTCCAAAGCGTTGTTAGGTTCATTGAAATTTATTTTAAAGTTGATCTTGCTTAGAGTTTTCCTCTCAATGGTTCACTGCGTGATGATGATTTGAAATTCCTAATATGCAAGCTACAATGATAAACAATCTTTGTTTATTTTGAGCAATGAAAATCCTCACTACTAGGGAAAGAAGATTATAATTCTTTCAAATAAAGAGAAAAGAGCACACAATAGTGCATTTTCCTAAATCATTTTTTTGCACACAAACTAAAAAATGCTAAATGAAAATGCATGTATTTGTTTTCATTCTCCTTAATGTCAAAAATGCCAAAAAGGTAAACTAAATGCAGCAAAGATCTGAAATATTTTACTCAAAACGACATTTTTGACAATTTCTTCTTCAAAAGAGAAAGGAATACTTCACGATAGTTTTCAATTTTGAATAAAAATGCTTTCGACACTTCGAATAGAAACAAATCAAACCAAATAGATGAAGAAAATTTCAATCTACTATCAAAGGAAGCAATAATTCATGACACTTCTCGTTTCGACACAAAATGACAATTACGACACGTTTTTCACCAAAGAGATAGATCGATTTAAACAACTTTTCGACAAGGGATTGTAAATGATAAAAAAAAAACACAAAAACATCTACTAATCCTAATCTAATGGAGGCTGATCTATGTGATGCAAGTAGGCTTCAGAAAGGAGGCACTATTCATAAGCAGCAAAACAACTAAACAAAACTGAAAACAAGGTCAAAAACCCCCAATTTCTAGAATGGAAAAAGGGTTCAGTCAGTCATCGCACATGGGCTTCACAAAAATAGGGATGCATCACACTTACTACACTCAGGAGGTGCGATGCATATTGGGTTATAGTGGAAGACAATGCGATGGTCCAGGGAGCGCAACTGAAGTGGGTTTTGGCTCAGATGTGCAACTGTTTTCAATAAGTTAAGCTGAGCTTTGATGGACAGTAAAGAGTAAAGTATAGAAGAATGCCTTGAGAGGTTACTGGGCTACCAAAAGGGAATCTGGATGTGCTTGTAAGTCAAATGTTTAATTCATAAACTAAACCAGAGATTGACTGAAGCAGCATTCATCTACTATGCAATTGCAGAGCAAGAGTAGTTCAAAGGCTACTTGGCTGACTTCAGGTTCTATCTATAGTTTATAAAACAAAAAATAATAGCAAACAAACATCTATTCATTCCCCAGTATGGTTGCCAATTTATTTTTCGGAAAACTAGTGTCTTATCGAACGACTAGCCCTCTAGGTTTGGCAGCTGCCCTAAAAACAATAGTTTAAAGAAATTCAACGATTTCTTCTATGTGTAACAAATAAGAGAAAGATAATGGAACAAACGTGGATCTTCCACTTAATCTCTTGCTTGATCTCTCTCCCCCTTGATAGAGCTTGCAACTCCTCTCCGTACTTAACCCACTTGGTACCTGCACAAGTACAACAACAAAGAACCGTCAACGCATCATGATCTATTACAACATAAACATTACATAATCAGATATATAATGAACAAATGATAACATTCACAATTACACAATCATATGGAAGAAAACTTGAAGAACTTTATTAATAGATGGGAGAATTACAACCCAATTGTCTGATCTAGCATCATCCTCCTAGCTTCAATCCCTCTTCACCTCATGAAATATCAAGATCACACCAACAATACAATGCTCTTCCCTCAATTACAAAGTATCAGCACTTCCTTGCAATTCACAATATTCCAGCCTCTATATCTCTTAGATGAGGGATCCATTTATAGATGTGTGCAAGGGTGTGAGTCGTCCATGGGGTTTGATTAGTGTCATTCCACTTGTTACAATTGGTTCCACTTGGAGATTTCTTGGATCTCTTACTCATCTCTGGGCCAATTCAGAGAGGCAAGTGTCATAGGAGAAGTTTCTAGAAGATTCCATGAGCAACCACCTAGCAAACTGGCTTGGACATTTGTCCATCCTCGCTCATCACACCCTATAGAAGGCCTAATCAGTATGCATCTCACCCTGGAAGTGTACCACTCAATATGCATTGCATATTGCCAGTGGAGCAGTCAGTATGGTTCAGTTTACGCCATTTCTGGATGGTTTGTCAGGTGGAACTTTTGGGGAATGACGTAACCAGATGACTACGTTCTTTTAGGGTATGAAACAACTCTTTTAGGGGTTTATAAGCCCTAGTTTATTGACATATAAGTTTGGGGTTGATTTGCCCAAATATGTCTATAACAGTATGGTGGCTAATCTCAAACTTCCAAGAATTCAATATCATTGTTGTGCCAAGAATGCGTAATGCTGCTACTAATGCTTTAACAAACGCAAATTCTAGGATGTCACAACTTAGGGATAGATTTACTGTTGAAATTTTGTATAAGACTTCTATCCCTGATAACATAACTAATATGCGTGTTTTTGATGATGATCAACAGATACTGCATTTCATGGCCAACGCTAATGTCTTCAAAGACACAATGATTGATGAAGATGAGCACGAGTAGTCTCTGCAAGATGGGGCTACTGAAAAGAGAGGTAACCTCGTCACCAAGGGTGTGGTATCTCTAGAGAATATCTATGACTTGCAGAACCGATTTTAGGGCAAAGGAAAAATAAAACCCACAACTCCACCATGATGCACAAACAAATAAAATTGGGAACAGAACAAGATCCAAAGTTTAGTAATCTCGGTACATGTTGCACGCATCAAGAGTGGAAAACCTTTGTCCATGTGTTCAAATAATACTAGGATGTGTTCATGTGGACATATGATGATATGAAGACATACGGCACATGAACAATACAGCATGTCATTCCAATCAAAGAAGGGGTCAAGTCGTTTTATTAGAAGTTGAGGAAAGTACATCCGTCACATGAACCCCTTATACCGAAAGATCTAACCAAGTTGTTGGATGTGCAGATCATATAAAACGTTTGTCCTTCCACATGGGTTTCTAATCTTTTTCTTGTACGTAAGAATTCCGAGAAAATATGCTTGTGAATTGATTTCCAAAATGTGAACTGTGCCTCAGACAAAGACAATTACCCCGTGCCACCTATGGAGCATATTTTACAAACAGTATTTGGGGTAGAGATGTTTTCCTTACTTCATAGGATTTTAGGATATAATCATGTCCTAGTAGCAAAACCTGATTGACTCGAAGCTACCTTCCATACAAGTGGGGTATCTTCGCATGCAGACGAATGCCATTCAGGTTCATGAATGAAGGCACAACATTTCAACGTGCCATGGACATTGCCTTCTACAGACTCATTGGACAGAGTGTATTGGTGTACCTCGATGATGTGACCGTGTTTTCTACAAAACGCTTAGATCACATACATCATCTAAAGAAAATATTTGAGCAATGTTGGAAATACAAGATTTCCTTGAATCCCAAAAGGAGAGTATTCACAGTTTTTGAGGGGAACCTCCTTGGACAAATCATTGCTAGAAGTGGGATCAAGGTTGATCAGGATTAGGTTCAAACCGTTACACAAATCCCTCACCCAAGCAACAAGAAATCAATGCAATCCTTCTTGGGAAAGATAAACTTCCTCCAGAAGTTCATCTTGGACTATGCGCAAATAGTAAAATCAATGAAAGACATGATCAAGAAGGATGCAGTCTACCGCAGGGGCAAGAGGGAAAATAATGCATTCATCCATATGAAGTAGGCTATAGTAGAAGTGCCTGCACTTTACAACCTAGATTTCAACAAATATTTATTGCTATACACCTTCGCCTCCGACAACTCGCTTACTGCAGTACTCAATTAGAAGGATGGGTTGAACGACGAACATCCCATATCCTTCATGAGCGCAAGCATGTATGGACCCAAGCTTAACTACCGCACCATTGAAAAAAATCATATGCAGTATACAATGTGGTGAAACACTTCAGACCCTACTTGTTGAGGAATCATTGCATAGCCTATGTGCCTCACTCAACAGTCCTCTCACTGCTCATACATCAAGAGCTAGGTGAATGACATGCAAACTGGATGATAGGCTTGCAAGAGTATGATCTTGACATCAAGCTAGTCCAGACTATCAAGGGTCATGGTCTCTCTAGGATCATAGCTAAAGTAGTCCATGCACAAGAGGAAGAAGAAGAGCTCGATAGTTGGGAGAAAGAAATCGAGATATTTGATGTAGAGCGATCACCACCCACTGCATGCGAAAAATCTTGGTACAAAGATATGTACCAAAACCTTGAGCATGGCACCATTCCCTCTCACTTCTCCATGAGACATAAGAGGGCACTGCACCTCAAAGATTTATCCTATCAGTTGGTGCACGGAGTGCTTTACAAAAAGCACAATAATGGAATCTTGCTCGGGTGCTTGGAGGCACATGATTAAGAGAAGGTCTTGCATGATCTGCGTGACGGACCAGTTGGGGGCCACTTCATGGGAAACGCCACTACATGCAAAGTTATGCGAGACATTTTCTATTGGATGACATTTTTGAAGGATGCACATGCTTACAACCTCAAGCGCTTGGTTTATCAGCGATGCGCTGATAAGACACACAGGTCAGAAACCTCGTTGCACCCTATTGCAGTGACTGAACCATTCCAACAATGGGGCATGGACATCATCGGGGAAATTTTCCCACATTCATCAAAACAACACCGCTACATCTTGAAAACAATTGATTACTTCATGCAGTGGATGTAAGCAGCTCTACTCAAGCAAGTGAATGATCAGGAAGTCATCAGCTTCCTCCAACAGAACATCATCTCACGCTTTGGCATTCTAGTATCACTTTTGTTTGACAATGCAACTTACTTTTCATCTTTGAAGCTTTATGATTTTTCATTGCAATATGGTATTGTCCTAAAATACTCATCTAACTACTACCTGTAGGGAAATGGTCTTTCATAATCCACGAATAGAAACATTATCCGGATAATCAAGAAGACCATTTACTCTGAGTAGCATAACTGGCACTCTACCTTGATGAATGCCCTATGGGCTGACTATGTAACACCCAAACCCTCTTTGAATACTTTTCCATACTTCCTGGTTTGTGGTAAAGAATCCATCCTACAGCTAAATATCTAGTTCAACATAGGATGGATACACTTCACAAGATGCAGGAAGAAAGGATGAAAGCAAAAGAAAAGTTTACACTCCATTAGAACCATATCAAGAGATGATTCGACAAGAAGTCTGTAGGGAATGCTAACTTTGATGTTGGTGAACTAGTCTTGAAATGGGACAAAACCCATGAAGACAAAGGAAAGCATACAAAGTTCCAGTCCTTATGGATTGGTCCATACACTGTCCATGAGAAACTTGGCCCACACACATACCGTCTGCAATCACTTGATGGGAGGACTGACAACCTTCCTGTCAATAGAGAAGATCTCAAGCATTACTTTCAGTAATCCGGGGCGGAACCCCATTCCATGCACATAGTTTGTTTACTGCTTGTTGTTTTTTTTTCTTTCCTTACTATTTTTGTTTCATTTTGTCTTGTTTTGTTAGTGTCATGCTATTTTTTGTTTTTGTAACTAAGTGTTGCCCTCCACTAAGTTCTAGATTTTGAATGAGTATGTGGCTAATATCTAAAGAGCCTTATGACACTATAGCACTTGACTAGTCCTCCATTTGTGTTCTCTATGCTTGGTTATAACCTTTGACTGATGAAGTCTCGACTGAAAATACAAGTTGTCGGCAAGGGAAGCTTAGGTCCAACCATGAACCTTTGTCCACACTGGGAAACCCCGTGCCTATACTTAGACTTATGCTCTTTGTGTTCAAGCTCATCTAGCTAGTAGAAATGGAGAAACAAAAAATCTATGTCAAAGGTCTTACATGCTTCTTTGAAGGAACAACCTCTTCTGCTCTCAATAAGTCGGGATCCCTCTTTCGGCCCAAAAATAAATAAGTGCTTATGCATAATCCTCTTTCAAAAAAAACACAGAGGCTGAAGAAGAGAAAGGCTTCCTAGATAGAGAGGTGAAGCATGCAACTCCATCAAGGTACTAACCAGGCTCGCTGGAAATGGAGAAATGCATGTGTTCCTACGTGACTCCACTAGGGTATTGTCCAGGCCTGCTAGTAGTGGAGCAACACTAGAGATGAAAATTTATACTCTGAAATTGTTTAACTCGTGAGCCAAACTACCCTTCCTAATTTCAAAACAATGTGATCAAGTTGAAACTTGTTGTTGTGTTTGACTGAGGTTGTGAAAGATGAACGATGTATGTCCATGGGGTAAGTGGGGAAGTAAAAATAACCCGCAAATTGATTCAATACTCCCTCAAATACAAAGGCGTTGTACTGTCATTGGACCAAAACAGAGAAGCTGGTATTCAGCTAGTGTGTTGCCAAGTGTTGTAGCAGCTGCAACACCCTACAAAAGTTTGGCCTGCATCCAATTTCAGAGCCTTCTTTGGGTTTTTCATTGATGCTTCCAAGGACTCAGGCTCACTCCATGAGTTTGTGTTGAGTCTTTGCACCCTCCTCGCTTCATTATTCACCAGACATCTTTGAGCATGTTGGTCAGACTTCCATGCTTGTAGCCATGTCCTGGCTATGCACAAAGCCTATCTTCACATGTACAAGTTGCATTCGCTATGTAAGCAGTTGTCGCACTCACACACAAGTTGTATGCAATGTTGCGCAAGTTTCATTGCGTTCATTCAACAGTCCATCACAAGTGTCACACTTGTCACTTGCACCCATCGGTCTATCATCCTGTGTGTATGTTGTCTTGATGGTTCAAGGTGTCTTGTGGTCAAGTCATTTCGAGTGTGTGTGTTAGCAAGGTCATGCATGTATGAAGTCACTCATTCACACACTTAATCATTTTTGTGAATCTGTACTCTTGCCCAGAATTGTGCAGAGCTTAAGGCTACCCCCTAGGCATCTGCATTGTGTAATCCTAGAATCGACTCAACTAACTGTCACCCAGAATAGTGAAAAAGTTTCCCAGTAAGCCATCTCAATCTACGTTTCCCACAAGCAAAATCACCAATCCTCCATCTCGTCAACCGAAGAGTTTGACCGAGCAGTGACCACGAACCTCACTCCTCCCAAAAATTGTGTAGAAGCTTCCAAGCATGCCCGCTTCCACTGACTGAAGAAATTGTGCATACATACCAAACAGATACTCGCTTCCTATCACTACACTACCCTAAAAAATTGAATAGTTCTTCCAACCAGCCACCTTGTCAGCCGACCTACTACTCCTCTTGAAAACTGTGCAATTTTCATGAGTAGTATCTGAGCTTCCCACCATACCACTCAGGTCAGAAACAATGTAGGGATGTCCTATAGGCCAACCTCCCATCTTTGTGTATTTTTTTCTAGCATCCTCCCTAGAGAAATCGCGTAGTTTTCATTGCTAGTCTCCCCTTGTTGCCTGCACTGTCTCCCTAAAAACGGTTTGCAGATATTCCCTCCAGCCGAGCCAGATCCCACAGACAGTCACTGCTGATCCACACTGCCCATATCAGCCTCCCAATGATCTCTATGCAATTTTCATGGACATTTCTTGGAGCCTGCATCTCGACTTGAAATGTGCTCTGCGTAGTTTTAGAGCCTTGTCCTCTCTCCCAGTCACTTGCATTCAAATGCGAAAACAATGCATCATGATAAACTAGGATATTTTAGGATTTGATGTCATCTCATCATGAGTGATTTATGATACAGGTACATGGATGAAGCATGGCGTTAGGACGATTGAGATGAAAAAGGAGTGCATGGAAGGAGATTTGTTCATGAACTAATGAACACATGGAGCATGCCAAGTACAAGCGAAGGAGAGACGAGCATGCACAACATCACCAATTCCATGTAGAGGTGAATCTATGATACACCAAGAGCACATCCATCACTCAGTAGCATTGTAGCTTGACATGCACACCACCAGAAACATGAACATACCATCTCTGTCATGTCGAGTCATGTTGTGAGTCATCTTAGCCACATCACTACTATGGGCCAAATTGTTGTAATCAATGTAATGTAACATGGAAGTCCAAGAGACCCACATGTAAATTAGAATTTTCATGTAAATTTGAAGAGTCACGAGGGAAGTCGAATAGTCACAAGGGCTAGTTTTACCCTTGGCTATAAATACCCCTCATTTATACATGCAAAAGAATTTTCACCTTTGCTCCTCCCAGATAGCCTTGAGAGTCTGTAGTCTTTTGTTTGAGGAGTGAGAAGTGGCTCCAACACCCCGCTATCAGGGTTAGTGATGTATGGTGTACCGATGTGTCTTGAAACTTTCACTTAATTCAGAAGCATGTTAACAGACCAACACGTTTTCACACATGTATTGTATTTGTTTGTAAGACTATTCTTTGGACACTTGTACTGCATGTTTATTTAACCTGTATTAAGACAGTTGAATTATTTCAGTTTTTCTAACACACACAATCTTATGAAAATGTGTTGTATAAGTTGTTAACGCTCTCTTGCCCGTGTGGACTATTCTACCAGACACTTGACAAAACCATTCCCATAAACTTGTTATAACGATGGTCACACTCATGTGTATTATTCCGCTGGGTGTTGTATGTGCTATATGTTCATTCTCTGTTTGTGACTTCTGCATCTATGTGAACTACTCTTCCAGAAGCTACGCATGTCCTGTTTTGTTGTGTGTCTTTGACAGAGTTGGGACTATTCCCTTTTTATGTGAGACTCATTTCCACCCTTTCCCTCTGTGATGAAATAACCTTGACACAAGTAACATTAAGTGCTCACTAGGCATGCGAACGTCACTGTTGGAAGACAAAACAGACCACTCTCATGTGCTGACAAGAAATATCTAAGGAAAACCTTTAAGACAATGGCAACCAGAACATCATAACAGATGGGACTCCTACACCAAATGATGTGAGGTCTAGTTGGGACTCCATACCAGGGAGATCCCCTGAATGTTGGCAAGTATCGCACCGTCAACGGAAAGATAAAGCTCTCAGGAGTGATTACGATGGAGAGTATGTGTCAAATGATTTTAAGAACTCATGTGCATCAGAAGACCTTCGATGAGATCTAGTAGAACCTCATAACCCACAATAGATTGGGGTTGTTGAGCAGAAGAAAAGGAGTATTGTGGGAGAAGAACAAGAGATGTTGCATGATTAGGGCCTACCACTACACTTGTGGGCTAAGGCATGCAACACAACTATTTATTTGAACTATAAAATCCCTCATCCAATTCTTGGGATGAGTTCATCGGAAGAGGCTTTTTGATGGAAGAAACTAGATGTGGGACACTTCAATATTTTTGGTTCATTAGTCTATCACCATGTAATCAAAGATGCATGAAAAAAGCTTGAGCCAAAAGTATAGATGGGAATATTTGTGGGATATACTGATACACCTCATAACCATCAAGTGTACCCACCAAACAACATGATGACAATGGTTCGCAAGGATGTAAAATTCGATGAAGAGAAGGCCATGAGAGGTTCCCTTAAGAGGGAACTACAATTGCATGTGATTAAGGACCTCTTAGCTCCTGAGGAGGAACATTAGAATGATGTGGAGAAGCCACATGTAGAGGAGAAGGAGGTGGATACACCCACTCATGTAGATTCTTCCAAAGATGGGAGAAAGTGCACCAAAGAGTGTAACAGGTTATTGCATGATGCTAGAGAGAATGTGGGATCACCCACATCAGAGGAAGGCATACGAGGTCACCTGAGATGTACACTGGATACATGGATCTAATGAGTTGATGTGTAGATACTAAGCCTTCCTCTTTTGAGGAAGCAGTGCAACAACCAGTTTTGGTTGCTGCCATGGTTGAGAAGTATGACTCCATTGTTAGGAACAATGTTTGGGATGTGGTCCCAAGAATGATAGGAAAGTCAGTGGTGAGTTTTGGATGGTTTTAAAACGTAAATCAAGCAACAGATGGTAGTGTGGACAAACAAAAGTCCAAATTTGTGGCCAAAGGCTTTTCTTAGGTAGATGGAATTGATTACGATGATACTTTTGCTCATGTTGGAAGGTACTCATCAATCATATCCATTTTGGCACTTTCAACATAGATGGGATGGAAGATGCATCAGATGGATGTGAAAACAACCTTCCCTAATGACATGATTGAGGAAGAGGTGTATATTGAGTAGCCTAAGGGTTTTTAGACCTTCAACGGAGAGTAACGTGTGTGCCAACTCAATCGAGTGTTTTATGGGCTGAAACAAGAACCCCATGCTTGGTACACTAGGATCGATTGTTATTTGATTGGGTTGGGATTCACCAAAAGTGAAGTAGGTACGAACCTTTACCATATTGTGGTTGAAGGTAAATTGTTGATTACTGTTTTCTATGTCGATGATTTGACTCTGACAGGTGATGATAAGTTGATCAAGTCTTGCAAAGAGGATCTTGAAAGAGAGTTCAAAAAGAAGGAATTAGGGCTCATGAACTACTTTTTGGGCATGGAAGTATGGCAAGGTGATGAGGAAATTTTTGTCTCTTAGGGAAATTATGTCAACACGATACTCAAAAGGTTTCACATGGAGAGCAGTAAACCCATGGAGACTCCTCTAGGAGGTAATTGGAGGGAGGAGGATGCAAATTCTAGTGAAGTAGTGGAAACTACTATTTACAGTCAACTTGTGGGTTCACTCATGTATTTGGTGAACACACGACCATACATGTGATATGTAGTTAACCATCTTAGTCAAGAGATGGTTAATATGACCGAGTTGTATTGGAAGGAAGCCAATCATGTGTTGAGATACCTCAAAGGCACTACTTAGTATGGTTTATGGGACAAATGGATAGAGTGAGTGAAGCTTTAAGGATTCACCGATGCAGATTGGGAAAGGAGTCCATCCAACAGGAAGAGCACATTAGGTCGAATCTTCAGTATTGAGTTAGAAAATGCTTCTTGGTATAGTAGGAAATAAGGATCAATTGTACTCAGTTCAACAGAGGAAGAGTAGATGGCTGATAGTCGAGAAACTTGTGAAGCTCTTTTGATGAGGAAGATTCAGGTTGGTTTGTTTGGTTAGCAGATGGATCCAACTTTGATTTACTATGAAAATCATAGTTGTATCAAACTCTTTGAAAATCCATTTTTTCATGATCGGTCCAAGAATATTGATATCCAGTATCATCATCTTTGAGATTGTGTGCAGACAAGAATTATGTTGTTGGAGTACATTCCCAGAGAGGGGCAGGATGGAGATATTTTGACAAAGGCTTTGTGAAGATGAAAATTCGAGTTTCATAGACACAAGATTGGGGTAGATGGCTTTCGGTCCATGGTATTGGATGCTTCGGCATGTATATATGTATTGTAACATTGAACAGAACATAATTAAGAAACAAACTGCTAGTCCTAGTTTTGGGATCTAGGGGAAAATCTCTATGTATATGTGTTTTATGGGTTATGCTCTCACATTTTTTATTTTATATTCTTAGAATTTGTATGCAGGTAATTTTTGTATGAGGTTAAAACCTACATTTTGTATCAGAGCTATTTTGGCTTCAAGGGGGCGCCTTTGTTGCTTAGGGGTTTCGCTCAGACCTGTGGTAGACCTTGTTCAGTGGGAGATTTGCGGGATCGATTCTGGTGGTGAAGGAAGATGGTGAGTAGTAGAAAGATAGAGATCGAGAAATTTAATGGTTAGAGTTTTGAGTTGTGGAAACTCAAGATGGAGGATTTGTTAGTGGATAAAGATCAGTAGATCATTGTAGATTCGGGTACTAAACCAATGGGAGAGTCCGGTGAAAGAATGGAAGAAGTTGGATCGGAAGGAAAAGAGAACAATATGATTGTGTGTCTCAGATTCAGTATTTCTAAACATATCAAGGGAATCTACAATTAAGGCTTTGCGAGACAAGTTATGGACTTTGTACCAACCTAAGTCTCTAGTGAATAAGTTGTTCCTATGGAAAAAGTTGTATAACCTGAGGATGACAGATGGAGACTCGATGATAGAGCATCTAAAGGCATTTAATACTATGGTAAGTCAATTATTATCTTTTGATATTAAAATTTTAGATGAAGAAAAGTGCATCAGTTTGTTGTGTTCTCTACCAAATTCGTGGGATAGTCTGGTTATTGCAATAGGTAGCAATGCAACTGCCTTGTAGTTTGATGAAATAGTCTCATCCTTGTTGACAGAGGAGATAAGACGGAACAATATGGAGCTCAAATGGTGATGCCTTGTCTGTACAAGGACGGTCCCTAAACAGAAACAAAAATAAGTCATCGGGAGGAAGATCTAAATCTAGAGGGAGATCTAAATCTCCAGGAAAACCTATAAAGGTAGTGTGATGGAAATGCGGAAAGGAAGGGCACTACAAAAAGAGATTGTAAATCTAAAGCTCCTGACAAAGGACAAGGATCTGATGATTCTCCTTCTGTAGAGGCAAAAACCACCTCAAATGAAGGTGGGGATATGTACTTGGCTTCTTCAAAGACACATGTAAATCATGAGGCATGGTTGATTGAATTAGGTGCACCCTTTCACTTCACTCCCCATAGAGAGTGGTTTTGTGAGTATGATGTCTTCTTAGGGGATGATAGGAAGGCTAGAATATTTGGTCATGGAAAAGTAAAGTTGAAGTTGCAAGATGGAAGGGTTAGAACACTTTCGGGTGTTTTGCATATTCCTGCATTGGCCAGAAATATGATTTCCATAAGTAAGCTAGATGATGCAAGTGTAAAAATAGTGTTCGAGAAGGATACTTGCAAGATGGTTCAGGGAGCACTGGTATTGATGCAGGGAGTTTGGATAGGAACTTTTTACAAGCTACAAGGTAGCGTTGTTGTTGATGGGTGCAATAGCTCTGTGGTTCCTGAAAGTGGAGCAAAGAATCTAGTGGTCTCTGGAGAGAAGACCATGTTGTGGCATTAAAGGCTTGGACATATTAGAGAGAATGACCTTCGAATACTTCATGGTAAAGGTATGGTAGAAGGTATGAGTAATGGCTCTTTGTATTTTGATTTCTGTGAAAATTGTGTATATGCGAAGAAAAATAAGGTGAGTTTCCCCTCTAGTGGTAAGAGATCAAAACAAATATTAGAGCTTGTGCACAGTGATGTGCTTGGACCTCTGAAGGTTCCATCAATAGGTAATTCTATGTACTATGTATCATTTATAGATGACTTCTTAAGGAATACATGGATACATTTCCTCAAGAAGAAATTTGAAGTCTTTGATAGGTTTAAAGAATTTATGGCTTTGGTGGAAAACTAGACAGAGAAGAAGATAAAGGTGCTGAGGACAGATAATGATGGAGAGTTTTGCAATAAGGAATTTGAAGAATTCTATAAGAAGTGTGGTATAGCACGACAGTGGAATACTCCATACACACCTGAGAAAAATGGAGTTATAGAAAGAATGAATAAGACGTTGATGGAAAGGGCAAGAAGCATGCTCAGTGGTGCCGAGTTAGGACAAGAATTCTGGGCAGAGGCAGTGGAGATAGTAGGTTACCTGGTCAACAGATCACCTTCATCAGAGTTTGAGGATAAGACTCCACAAGATGTATGGACTGGTAAGAAACCCTCTCTTTCACATGTGAGGGTATTTGGATGTGATGCATATGTACATGTTCCAAAGGAGAAAAGAACAAAGTTGGATACTAAATCTGAAAAGTGCACCTTTATTGGGTATAAGGATGGTTTAAAGGGTTATAAGCTTGGAACCCAGTAAAAAGGAAGGTTGTGTACAACCGAGATGTAGTGTTTAGAGAGGTGCAAAATGTTATTAAACACGAAGTCCCATCAAAGGAACCTGAGAAGATAGAGTTTGAGCTAAAGGAGGAAGAATCAGACTCTACAACATAAGAGGAATCAGAAGATGAAGAGCCACAAACTTCGGTTGTGAGAAGATCAGTTCGAGAAAGAAGGAAACCAGAAAGGTATAGTCCATTTTCTTTCTATTCAAATTTTTCTTTATCTCTTAATGATGATGATCCCAAAACTGTGAAGGAAGTAGTAGATTCAGAGGATGGAAAACTCTGGAAAGAGGGCATGGTTAATGAAATGGCATCTTTGCACAAAAATGAGGCTTGGGATCTGGTGGAGTTGCCTACTAGAAGGAAACCCATTGGCAACAAATGTATGTTCAAGAAGAAGACAAATGTAGAAGAAAAGGTGGAGAAATACAAAGCTCGGTTGGTAGCAAAAGGTTATTCCCAAGTGTCGGGAATTTATTTTGGTGATATTTTTTCTCCTGTTGCAAAGGTAGCTTCTATTAGATTACTTTTATCTGTTGCTGCTACTTTTGATTTTGAGGTAGAACATATAAATGTGAAGACAACATTTCTTTAGGGGGGTATGGACGAGGAGATCTACATCAAGCAACCTGAATGCTTTGCGGTGAAGGGTAAGAAAGAACTGGTATGCAAGTTAAAGAAGTCTTTGTATGGGTTAAATCAGTCACCAAGGATGTGGTATTAGAAATTTTATACATTTATACGGGGACTTGGATTCACCAGAAGCAAAGAAGATCACTATGTGTATTTTAAATTAATTGGTGACCGTGCTATTTATCTCGTCTTGTATGTGGATGATATGTTGTTGGTTAGAAATGACAAAGAAATCATCCAGGATTTGAAGACCCAACTGTCCTTCAAATTCAACATGAAAGATCTTGTGCTGCAAACTACATTTTGGGCATTGAAATTGAAAGAGATCAGGCAAAGAGGAAGCTCTAGTTAAACCAGAGGAAGTATGTCGAGACAATACTGTAGAGGTTTAATATGCAAGATAGTAAACCAATGAAGGTTCCTATTCCTGTAGGTGTAAAGTCATCTACTAAAGAGTTTCCCTAGACACAAGAAGAGGAAGAGGACATGTATCGTGTTTCATATGCAAGTGCAATAGGTGGCCTAATGTATGCAATGGTATGTACTAGACCACACATTGCACATGCAGTGGGAGTATTGAGCAAGTTTATGTCAAAACCGAGAAAGGAGAAATGGACAGCAGTGAAGAAGGTTTTTAGGTATTTGCGTGGAACTAGTGATTATGGTTTGTACTACCAAGGAAGACTAGGATTGGATAGAGTTTTGGATATCCGTCGCTTTGTTGATGTAGACTGGGCTAGAGATCTAGATCAGAGAAGATCTACGAGTGGGTATGTGTTTAATCTATTTGGAGGTGTAGTTAGTTGGATGAGTGAGAAACAACCTGTAGCAGAATTATGAACTACAGAGGAAAAATACATGGCAGCCACTCATGCAAGCAAGGAAGCAGTTTGGTTGTAGAGATTGTGTTCAAGTATGGGGTTAGTACAGGGAGCTATAAGGATAGACTGTGACAGCCAAAGTGCAATTTTATTGGCAAAGAACCCTGCTTATTATTCAAAGACAAAGCACATTGATGTTCAGTATCACTTTATGAGGGATATGATAGAAGACAAAAAGGTGTTGCTGGTAAAGGTGGACAAAATGGGCATTGCAGGGTTGGAATAATGACTAAGCTCTCCTGTGGAAAGAAAACAACAAGTGGGAGAATGTTGGGTTGTGTTATATTCTTTCCACGACTAAACACCCTAGTTAGCTGGGGGGTTAGAGGGTGGGATGAATGCCCCCTTCATTGTGTAGAAGGGGGGGTCACAGGGGGTTTGAGGGGGGTAGGTAGCCCCCCTCTATGGGGTCTAGGGTAGCGCGCCGGGGAGATTTTGTTTGGACCATATATTAGGTTGGGCGGACCTACCTATGGTTTTTTGCATGGTTTTCGGTCCATGGTATTGGATGCTTTGACATGTATATATGTATTGTAAAATTGAAAGGAACATAATGAAAATTCACATTGGTAGTCCTGGTTTTGGGATCCACGGGAAAATCTATGTGTTTATGTGTTTTATGCGTTATGCTCTCGCATTGTTTATTTTATGTTCTTAAAATTCATATGTAGGTAATTTCTGTATGGGGTTAAAACCTACAAAATTGACTTAATTGAATTAGGAAATTCGAGTTGGAAGTCTATCTAGAGTCATGTAGAGTGATCCATAAATTTTAGGGGCCCAGGTTGAGTTCTTTTGAGTTCCAATTAGATAACTCAGTCTAACAAAGTTATAGCCAGTTAAAATAGTTCTAACTGTTGGAGGAACTGGCAGGAGGTCTAGTAGTGGATTAGTGAACCAATGCATCACCAATACCAAAACAGTTAACTAAATATTCACTCATAAATAACTCATGCATGTCATTTTAGAGGAAGACCCATTTGATATTAGAGTTCAAGGACAGTGTATTATTAGTTGTATAATATTCTGAGTTGTACGAATGATGCATGCAATCAGTTGATGACCTATGTTTGGATTGTAAAGTTATGGAGAGTGGATTTACCAATTAAATATGGGATAATTCTCTCAGGAATCATGCAAGAAAGTAGGGGCTTGGGAGTCAACAAAATTGGCTAAGTGTTGGATTGAGATGGCTTGTGAGGTAGAGAGATAGATTGTACTAGCGCAAGCATTATTCAGGTTGAAAAAGAATTTTATTTTCTTCTCATATCTGCTATTTAATGCAATATAGATAGTCAGGGTTTTTAGCAGTTTCTTTCCCCAAAGAAATATTGCGTTACATGCGATCGATATTCTTCCTTTTTGCTTATTTTTTTTATCGGTCAATTTTGGTTTCTGCTGAAGTGTAGAGTAGATTCTTGACTTATGTTTTAGCATATCACATAAGTTTTTGAATCTACAAGTAAAATTTTACAATATATCTTTGTAGGGAACATACAAATGATCTTATATCCTCTTTGGAACTAGTGTATATTAAAACAATCTTTAAGAAATACGTTTGGAGTTGTTATCACTCTATGATTTCTAATATTGGCAAGACAAAATCATAAAGGACACATCAAACCACTTAGAAGTCTAGGATCTAGCCCTCCTAGACTCAGAGAGGGCTCTCTCTATACATTTTCAAATTTGTCTTTATTTCCATTGTTTTAATGTAATAGGCTAGCTATAATGGTAGAAGGGTTTTATTCCTTGGTTGCTTGATTGTTTGATTGTTTGGTTGGGGCAAGTCAGACTTAGATCTTTTCCATTGGGCTATGGAGTCAAAGGATGGATGGTAACATCAACTTTTCCAGAGAATTTTCAAGGCAAGCTAACTATCTTTACTGGATCTAAAAGTAGAATGGAAAATGAGATGACAGAACAGTGAAATCAGTAATCATTAAAAAGAAATTAAGTATTTATTAATCATACATCAGAGGAAAATATTTAGATTGTAAACAAAGATATAAGTAAGGTGCTCCAACAACATATATTAATGTAGAATTTATGTCTTACAATGAGATTTATTGACGCATAATGAATAAAACAAGAATATATTTGACACAGAAAGAAGACGTCACCAGGTTAAAAAAAACTCAAGTATCTTGCAAACGGTCTTTTATTATTGATCCTCCAACTCAAAAATTGCAGTGTCCAACCCCTAATACTTCCAATGCATGAAGTATTTAACAAAAACCTACAACAATTTCGTTATACACTTGCCAATTTGTTTTTAATTACAATGAAAGAAAATATAACTAATGTAACAACGAAGTGGCCACGATGAGAAAAATTGGACATCTGGTCCTCTTTTTTTGGGATGTTGTTGCTCAGAAATTAATTTTGTTGTAGTGACTGTACTGACATGGTTGGTGCTGACTCAGATTTGCATTGTCCCTTCAATCATCCTTATCTTGTTCCTCTTGGCAATCACACAGGTCACTCCATGCTTATTCATCCAAAACCTTGATCTTGATTAACCTACAGTATATTTCATCAGCTCCAATGTACCTTACAAAAGTGGGTTTAACTATAAAAACATGCTTCAGTTCATGCTTGATATAAATTGGATTGTTGATAGCTTCCAACAATCCTTTTCATGTTATGATGCCTTTAATGTTGGAGAGATTCATAGCATCCATGGATATTCCTTGGAGCCTCTTGACATAATCTTCTCTAGCCATGAGTTTGTCATTAATAACAAATAGAGAAGGGAGACATTTCTATGTTAAAGATTCAATTCTATTGAAAACGTTGTTCACTGTCAGCTCTAAATTTTGGCATTTTTCCTCCATATTTACATTTAGGTTCTTCTTAGTCAATACTTTTTTCACTTGTAGAATGTTTTATGTCCTATCTGCTACTCCCAACTCCTCTAGCTCATACCTATTCCTTGAATTGAGAAATTTGATGATTATGTTGGTTGTTATTGGCATGCCACCTAGCTCTAGATTAGTAGATGAAATAGATTCTCTAGCTCTTTCCACTAACTCCTTTTGTTCAAAGATAATTTGTATCTAGGCCAATTTTCATTCATGCCATTGATGATGTTGTGCCAAATGATCTCTTTCACCCTTCCTAGAGTGTTACTGATGCATGATTCCTTTTCAGATTTTTGCAATCTTTCAATTAAGGTTTGTACCCTCTACATCTCTACTGAGTGTTCACTTTCAGCTCTTTTGATTTGGTCCTGCAAAACATTGACTTGGGTTTATAGTCTCTTGATTTCCTCAGTCTAAAGATACACGCCTTCCGTGGACCTAGCTAGTTGTTCTGTACTGCTTCCTATCCCTGAAGCAGTAAATGATGGAGTGGCTGTAGGAATAGTTGTAAGAGCAAGAGCCTCCATAGTGGTGTTGTCTGACTGTGTTGCCTTTTCTTTCTCTTATACCATCTTCTCCATTTCTGCTTCCATTTTTTTTATTTTGAGTGACGCTCCATTATTAATTTCATCATTTCAACCTTTCGACTCTTTGTTTCCTCTATCTCTTGGGTCAAGGGATCATGTGGTGTAGGCATTTTGAGCTTCTTCTTCAAAGCTACTATATCCATCTCCTTTTTCTTAATTATTTATTTTGCTACTTTTACATTTGAGGGATCATGCCCAATTCTCACTACTAAGTATTCCAAAGGCTTAATTCTTTTTTCCTTTGACTCGGATGAAATATTTTCTATCTTTAGCTGAGATTGGGAATTTGACAAGGCCACCTACATTTTAAACAAAGCCATGGAGGTATTGGTCAGAGTAGAAGAGATCATTTCACTTGTTTTCTTGTGCATTTCGAGCTGATCAATAGGATGAACGTTCTTGGCATCAAACTCAAAAGAGGTATGTTTGTAATCATCTGGAGTTTTAGGCTCTACTATTTGTGCTTCCAAAAATGCCATATGCATTTTGCCTTTTTCTGAATCAAACACTGAGAGGATTTTGCCTTGAGAAGCTACACTTTGCTTCTAGAATTAAGCATAAGTACTATTTTTCAATACCTCATTTCTGATCTTAATTTCCCTGAAAGTGTCAAATAATGTTTCCTCCTTTTCTCCAGTCGCATTAGTAGATGTGGAAACTTGAAAGGACTATTGCCTTTCTGAGATTGGAGTAGCAGCAAGAGATTGACCTCTAGTTGGGGATGAATCAGGAATATCACTGAGATTAATGACTATTTGTTGTAGTGATTCCTTGCTTATGTCCATGTGCTTCCTGACTCTTTTTCTAAATTTTAGTTTGAATTCTTTGATCGAAGTATCAGTCCCTGGTGACTAATCTTCTATTGGCCTTTTCCCAATTGCTCTTTCTTCTTGTTCCTTGCCCTTGTCTGATGTGTCTTTTGTACCCTGCTTTTCTTGTTGTCTATGCACTTGAAGAATAAATTAGTTGTTTCTTGGATTCTTGTAGTGTGTGAGGCATCTATTCAATCTGGTTCATAAATTTCTCTATCTCAGGCCTTTTAGTGTGAATGTAGGGTGTTGACTTGTTCTCTACCATTTTATTGGAGATGATGCCCCGTGGATCATAGGACCATGTAAAACTATTAGAGAACTTCATTTCCTTCAATTTTTTGTCTGCCTCCTCACCTGTTGTCCCGCTGTTGCAAATGAGAGGACCAATCTAGGATTTGATCCTAAATTGTGACTTCTTCTTTGCTGCTACAAAATGTATTTCATCTGCATTAATCATCTGCCCGATATATTCAAGTGCAAAGATCCTCATGGGGAGGAACTTTGGCAGCTTGTAAGGGGCTAACTAGCATACATATACCCTTAATTCTGTGTAATTGTGGTACAAGTACCAATCTCTTGTTCTTTCTTGGTTTGTCAACTTCATAATCCTCATAATTTCTTCATTGATTCTGGATTCTGCAGTCCCACTGAGGAGGCTCACAGCTGGATGAACAAAATTTCTATAAATGTCTTGTAGGTGAAGTGCTTTTGATCCTTCATCACTAAGGTGGTCCAAAAAATAATAGATTGGGGTTCACCTTATTCATTTAACTTGGTAATTATAAACTAAAATCTGCCTGCCTGAAAATAAACAAACATATATACCACCACTTTAGAGTACTGAAACACTGCCTCTATGATGAAATTTACAAATTTCTCATGGATGGCATATCCTAGGAATTGACTGAAATTGAATAGGACAGAGGGATTTGATTCTGTTATCACCAGAATAGGACCCTGATAGGCTGCTGATCATACTATCTTAGTGTAACTATTTCAAACCAATATTTTAGCTAAGGCTTAGCCTCCTCAACCTGAGAGGGCTCTCTCAAAGAGTTAATGATATTGATTAAAGATATGGATAGATGACTAACTCTATGATTTGTGATTTTATATGTTTATAGGTTTAAAGATGGAGACTTGCTACCATTGGGCTATGGAGTCAGTGACAGAAATAAGGATAACAAATAGCTCTTCTTATAAAACTAAGGCTTGTATATACTTCAATGAAAGAGTGATACATTCAGGAAAGTCTCAATAATTTGAAGTTCATAGGAGTCAGAGCATGTGGGCATGAATTCTGAGTAATGATACATCAAGGTATTCAAAAGAAAAGAATTTAAAGTGATTGATCAGAGTTTAATACCTAAAGGAAGTTAGAGCATGAGTAACCATGAATTCTGAGTAATAAGTATTAAAACATTGAAGAAAAATAGCCAAAGATAGGACCCAAGAACTCAATTCACCATAGTTCAACACTTAAAGGAAGTCATAGCATGTTCCTTCATGAATTTTGAGTAATAAGCATTAAGACTATGGAAGTAAATCATATCAAAGATAAAATATAAATCTCACTGAAGTACACTAAGAATCTCAGCTTCAAAAAACTCCAAACTGCTTCTGTATATATCAGTCCCTGCACAACTTTTACAAAAGTAGTCTTGTTCTATAACATTTTCCAACCATTTGCTAATTCGACCTCTTGCTCTATATATAGCATTTACAATTAGGATTCCATCATCCCTCATCAAGAGAATTCGAATTTTCCATCAGTGACACCTATTCTAACCATAAAACAAACCTTTAAATGCATTTGACAGCTAGCTAGCAGTCCTAGAGGCCTATTACAACTAGGAGTGTAACTCCTTATTATGATTAAAACAACCTTATCTAAACATTTAAATGTATTATTTGACAGCTACAACCTCATGAAGTCGAATTTGATGAAGCCTCCCACATGGTCACCCAATTGTTGATGATAAACCCTAGAAATTAGGGAACATGTTTCCCTATTTTTAGGTTTAGATCCTTGAACATTAGCACGTGGGACAGAGCCTTCATCTCCTCATCCATGACACATTTTATGAAACATAATGAGGTTTTTGTAGCCCATATTGTCCAGAACAAAAACCGTTCCTGGTTTTTTAAAACATTACCCCAGCTGTCCAAAATTTGTCCTTGAAAAACACGTGTCAAACAGGAAAAATCCATTTTTGAAATTAAGGTCTCAATGAAAGCTTAGTATCTCCCAACTGAAAACACTTATGAAGAACGTGAGATAGGTTATTGTAGATGGAGATTTTATGAAGCGAAACCTCCCTCAGAATTCCACAATACGTTTTCCTGTAACCAGAAACTGATCTTCAAAAAGACTGCTAAAACCAGAAGACCAAGCTTGACTTTCAGCAGTTTCATAGTGCAAGTTTAACCATAAATTCCCCCCCCCCAGAACGAATTTGATGAAACTGAAAGCGTTTTTTGTAACTTGGTATGCTAGGAAGATAAGCCTCTTTCAGTTTTCAAAATTGAGTTCTCAGCTCCTCAGGACCCCTTCTGGAAGTTGACTAGTAAACGCAACAAGCAGAGTTTTTTATGCTGAAACAGGTTTTTCCAGGGATTTCGTAGCGCGCTACGAAAGCTCCTAGTTCAGTGATTTCGTAGCTAGTTTCAAAATTTCTCCAAAATGATTGAGATATGACTTCTAAGCACCTGATGAGGCTTCTAGGACATGTAATGAGGCTGTCAAACCTTATTTGGAAAAGAGATATGACCTTAAAAGACTTCTAACCTTATGACCTAACCCTTAAAGCATGAAATGAACTAGAGACCCTTTAACACCATGACTAGAAGAAGGGTTTGTAAATGAGAATGACACTAATTGTGATGAGATGACTCAAAACTTATAATACTATGACTAGAAACAAGGCAACTTACCAAAGCTTAGAGACAAAGATTTTAGGGTGATAACATATTCTATTGATAATATGGATAGGAAACCTATAATAGCCTCATCAAGCCACTGGTATGAATAATAGCACAACAAATATGAAAGTAGAGTGACTATATGCCTGCTTCTATTAGGGAAAAGAGAGGAGGAATAAGGAGGATTCTTGCTAGGCAATGGGATTTGTTCAGTCATGAAGAGTTCTAAGGTTTTAGCTCTTTTGGTGAAGTCTAACCTCTGATACATTTCACTGAGGATCTCATGGGAAATGGGAGTGGTTTCTTCAATGATAGGAGCCTGCATCATCTGCATTATAGATTTGGCATCAGTGGTAAACAATATGTCTCTTGCTAGGGCTATCACCGCCTCTTATTCTGGATTATAGCATGAGTGGCATTTTCCGATTAGTTCTGGGTAGCTATGGGTTTTTGGAAAGATATAGAAAGGCAAATTGGTGTCCTAGAGCCCTATGTCATCTACTTCATCAATGAATTTATCCTCCCACCACCAGTAGATGTCAGACAGATCAAATTCTGAGAGTGTCTCGTGTATTTTGAAGTCTCTATCTGTCAATGGAATGTGGTCCAAGTCCATTGGTGGGTGCACCATTGTATTGAATAGCTCTTGTTCCTTCTTCTTTGGTGGCATGGTTATCTTCTGCAAATTTTTTAAAGCTGAATTGTGTTGAATTTCTAGTTGAACTGCAACGGAAAGGGATGAGAATAAGCGATAATTCAGAGAGGGAAAAATAAAAGGGAATGAACGGGAAGCGGGATTCAAGGAGGGGAAAGTTTGATCAATACAGAAAACTGGACCCTTCTGCAACTGTATTGTTGTATTAGTATGCTCACTTCTCTCTGTGTATTCCTAGATGAATCTTAAATTGCACCTGTAAGTAGAGAGAGCATGTTAAAATTTGTAAATGGGTGGGGAATGGTGCATTTGTAGTATTAGGAGTGTTCTCGTTGGATTGGCCTGAAGTGGTGCGGGTCCATTGGCTAATGGTCTAGCCAATTGAATGTGCAATGACATAGCGCGAGAATGGAGGTGATAGGTGGATGGGACAGAGTGGCATCATGAGGTGGCGGGCTTGGTGAACGGTCACAACAGGGGAGGTGGTTTAGTGAAGGCGGAAACCACTTTTAGGGGGGCCCTTGGAGCGGTAAGTGGAATGAGTGGGGGGGGGGGGGGGGGGGGGTGGTGCGAAATCCCGACAGCGTGACACATACATGACTTGAAACCACTGATTTCAAACTCCCCCAGAATTAACATTCGGAGAGTGGGCCATCAGATCATATGGCATATGTGGAGATCAGATGACAGGTGAGGGGTGTGTAATATCCGATGTGATGGGTAAGTGAGTGGTGGGGTAGGAAAATTAATAAGGGGGTAGAGTATCGGAATATAAAATGAAGTTAGGAATAATGATATGAGGCTCCTTTCCCTTGTTAATTTCTTTTCCCGACATTAGGAAATAAACATGACTGTCATAATTTTTTTTTAAAAAGAGCTTTTCATGTCTTTTTCCTTTTGTAATTTTTCTCAACCTACCTACCCTTTATCTTTCTAATCTAACATTTTTTTTCCTTTTTTTTTTTTTTTTTTGCATTTGCAGGGTGCATTTGGATTTGTAGACTCTTTCTTCACCTTTTTTTTAATTTCTAATCTACTCTATCACTTATATCTCCTGTTGGTCCAAATTGAAGAGTTGAACCAATTTTATTTTTACCTAGCTATTGATTTGCCAAGCTTAAACTATTTGTAAGATCTTTATTTTATATCATATCAACAGAAATTGAAATTTGTTCAATCATGCTTAGACTGTATGAATTGAACACTATTTGGGGTTTTCTTTTTCTTTTCTTTTTCTCTCTATTTTTTATATACCCTCTTTTCGTTTCTTTACATTTCTTGTGAAATCAATTGAATATTGAAATCCATGAACAATATGAAATCTGCCAAACATGAGATACTCAATCACCTTGAGATCCTATAAATTATAGGACACTAACAGAAGCAACAAAAGAATTAGATGATGTCATGTTGTTTCTCGACTTGATATATTCCTAGTGAAAAATCATTTTTTGAGTCAACACATTTCCTTCTCTTCTTACATCCTTTCTTATGGAGTTGGACCATCATCCTATTTTTCTCACCATGTGATAGATGTGGATTACAGCCCTCTAAAATTTCAATTTAAACCCCTTTGGTTTCACGTAGGGTTTCACTCAATGAACCTCTAACATATCACATGCATTCATGACATACTAAACAATACCCCTAATTTTACTACATATTGGAAAATACCTCTAAAAATCACATTATTTAAACACCTACCAATAATAATCCAATACACCGACCCAATTAAAAAAACCCTACTTTCACTAGATATTGTAGTTATCCATTTATTCATTAACATTTTTTTATATCCCTTTATATTTTTTCATTAACTTCGAGGTCCATTTTTTACACCTACCAATATAAAATCCCTTTACCCCCTAATATATTCTCAATATATTATATCATTTTTACCTCAATATATAACCCCCAATAAGAACTCACATGGTATGGAATTTCCCCCCTAGTGAAGCCCTTATGTGGTTTCATAAGAAAGGAATAATGAAGGTAATCTCATTAGCATGGAATACATAAATCAATGGTTCCCCAATTCTTATGAGTGAGCATAAAATTAAAGATCTGAGGCTGGCTTTCAAGAAATGGTCCAAAGGAAATCAAGTTGATTCAGGTAGAGAAGAAAACATACAAAAATCTAATTTAGAAACTATATAAAAGAAAATGGAGTTTCCAAAATTCCCCCCGAAATTTTATAAGAAGAAAGGATGGAATTTAACCTATATCACCAAATCCTAAGGAAGGAGGAAGAGATGTGGAGAATAAAATCAAGAATCTTATGGCTTATAGGAGGACATAGGAATACAAAAATGTTCCACAACCAAGCCAATATGAGACAATGGAAGAATAATATAAAATCAATCTCAGTGGAGGGAGAGACTCTTACAGATTACTCTAAAATTAAGGAAGAAACAAAATCCCATTTCAACACACTTTATAATAATTATGGGGTAAAAGGCTAAAAATGATATATTACACGGTAAAACATATTCCTCCACTAATCTCCCTAGATGTTAATGAATATTTTATTAAGACAATTTCAAAATAAAGCTTTAGGACCTTATGGTTTCTCTACACATTTGTATTTAAAATGGAGGATTATAAATATTTATCATTGTATAATGATAAATTATTATTTTAAGGATGGATTTGTTGGAGGAATAGTTGATTCTTCCTTCCTAGCTTTGATTAGGAAAACAACCTATCTTCATTTGTGTGGCTTCATCCCATTTCTCTCTGCAATGTATCATACACATTGATTTCAAAATGTTATGAAACCAACTCACAAAAAGATAGAAAATATAGATCAACACCTTAGAAATAAGCCTCTTTGAGGGGGCAACCTCCTTTACATTACACAAATGAAAAATTCTTGGATGATACAAATTACAAGACCTCCTTTCTATATATAGGAGTCTAAGGGGTCATAATATAATCAGAGCTGACATGACAATAACAATGTAAGGGCACAACAATAACAATAGTGGGCTTCTATGGTGCACAATAATAACAATATGGGGACTACATGGGCACAAAAATATAATAAGGGTGTTGTACTAATAACAATAAGGGGTTACACTAGTAGTATAGGGACCTAACATACCCCTCTCCTTCAACAAGTTTTGTCCTCAATGCTTGAGTAGATCTGGATGATTTTGTATAAAATTCTCATCATCCCATGTGGAACCTTCAGTAGGTAAGTTCTTCCACTTGATGAGATACTTTGAAATTGAATGATTTCATAGCTGTCGATTTCTTATTTCTGTGACTGTTCAGGTTCCAATATGATTTTTCCTTCCTCGTCAGGTTCTGGAAATATTATTTGAACTTGGACCTTCTGCAACTTTTGAATGAGTGGTCACACTTCTTCATCATTCTTCCATTCATCCCTTGCTTCATTTATCCAATCTGGTTGGATAATAGAAATATCACAAAACAATGCTTCCACATCCTCATCCTTTCTTGAGAGTGCATCTGCAACAACATTTTTCTTCCTTTTTTTGTAGATGATTTCAAAGTCATAACCCAACATATTTGTGACCCATTTTTTCTATTCTTCTAAAGATAATCTTTGTTCTAGAATGTATTTAAGACTACCATGATCCATTTTTACCTTGAAGTGTCTTCTCATTAGGTAAGGTTGCCATTTCTTAAGTGCATGTAGTATTGTCAACATTTCCTTCTCATAAATAACTTGCATGAGGGACATTCGTTTGTATGCATGTAGCTATAAAAATACCCAGTCACCTACATCAAAAACTTCTTTCATTACGATGTTGATATGCATGTTGTTTCGTTCGATTCTGCACCAAAGTGGCATTATCCTTTAAAGGTTGTAGAACTTTTTGTTGATGCTCAACGTGATCTTTCATTGCTTGAACCTTTTTCCTCCTGATATGTCCTTCTATCTTGAGAGTTTGAGGAGTGGTAATTTCTGCCAATGCATTACAAGATATGGTCAGATTCATTTCTTTATGCTTGATGTGATCTTTCACTTGTTTAACATTTTTTTCTTGATATGTCCTTCCATATTGAGAGTTTGAGGAGTGGTAATTGTTGCCAATGCTTTACAAGATATGGTTGGATTCATTTCTTCTTTCTATGGGGTTGGTTCTTGGTGTATATCCTCTTCTTTTGACATTTCTTGGTCATTTTCTTCCTCCTCTTCGCAATCAATGTAAAATAATTTCTTCTCAGCACACTTATGACCTTTAATGTATTTGTTATCACAATTGTAAAAAAGTCCTTTTGCTCTTTTTTCTTCCAATTGTTGTGGTGTCAACCTTGTGGGTTGTGGAAGGTGAGGAGAAACAACAATTCCATCTTTATAGTTGTGAGGGGTAGACTTTCTTGTTGCTATAATTTTTCTTTCCACTTTTCTTGCCAACCTGAATGCCTTCTCCAATTAATCAATTTCCCAAAGATGAACCTCATGTTGAATGTTATCCTTTAAAGTCCCTATGGAGACATCAATCCTCTGCTTCTCTGGAATATCATTTTCCGTTATATTCAATTTTTAAAAGTCCTCAATGTGCTATGCCATTGAATACTTTTGTTTGATATTTATCAATTGGCTAAAGAAGGTGTTTCTCTTTGTATCCTCATAATGTGCTATCATTTCCTCCATGAAAAATGACCACGTAACAAGTGGTTTACGAGAACAAAGCCCTTTATACCATAAAAATTGATCCGGTTCTAAATATGAAGATGCAATACGTACCTTTTGTAACAGTTGCACCTCATGTAGATCAAAATATTGCTCCATCTGTAGTATCCAATTTAATGGATCAATGCCATCAAACTTCCTCATATTGCCTTTTCTTGATTTTAGGAGCTTGATCTTGAAACGATTGTAACTCTTTACTTGTAGATCTCCAAGTTCTAAAACTACGTCCTATAGTAGCCCTTTGAGTCCTCTTTCTAACCTCGCAAGTATGATCAATATTGGATTCTGCAAGGAAGCGTTATGTGAAATCTCCCACGATGACCTGATTATAGACTAGTTCATTAGAGCAAACTTGTACAAAGTGCCACGTATCACTGTTTCAACCTTAGGAACTGAACCTGATATAAAAAAAACTACAGGCCATCCTTGTTCTGAAACTTCTTACGAAATTTCAATCTTATGCTCATAACAAAAGTTATGATGATTCTCCCCAGGTCACCTGTTTGGAATGCAATTTGGGAGTCTGCAAAAACCCTAAATTCCTCAAATCATATCTCCACCAATATAGTGACACAAGCTCTGAAATTTAGTCTCAAAGTTTAGAATGATTTCAGCACAAATGGGTTTTGTTTGTATATTTTGAAACATCACCGAAAAATAGTTATAGTGAAAATTCCACGATGACTTGTTTGGAGCAGCGAAACCCTAGAATCCAAAGTTCTGATACGAAATGTTATGAAACCAGCTCACAGAAAGATAGAAAAGATAGATCAACACCTTAGAAATAAGCCTCTTCGAGGGGGAAACCTCCTTTACATTACACAATTGAACAATTCTTGGATGATACAAATGACAAGACCTCCTTTCTATATATAAGAATCTAAGGGGTCATAATATAATCAGAGCCGACATAATAATAATAATGTAAGGGCACAAAAATATAATAAGGGGTTTGTACTAATAACAATAAGGGGTTACACTAGTAGTATAGGGACCTAACACAAAAATTATAGTTCTCTAAATGAATCCCCTTCTCCCCAAGATAATTTTAGAAAATAAAGGAAGATTTGTCAATGAAAGACAACCTTTTGATAATATAGCATTGGTTCAGGTAGAAATTCATTTTGGAAAATTCCAAGAAGAATAAGAGATGGTTATAAAGTTACATATGGCCAATGTATTTCATTGAGTGGACCATCATTTTCTTGTTTAGGTTCTTTGTAAGTTTGGATTTAATGACCATGTTATCAAATTGATATCTACATTTATGTCAAGCCCCTAGATTTCTCCATTGGTCAACCAGAAATCCTTTTGGCTTGTTCAAATATTAAAGAGGTTTAAGAGAAGGTTTTCCTCTCCCTCCAATGTTATATATTCATATGGCAGACTCCTTAAGTGGGATACTAGACTATGAAAGAAGAATGAAAATGATCGATGGAATTAGATATGTGAATAATATTAAAATTATTAATCATTCCTAATTTGTGGGTGACACATTGTTGCTTAGAAAAGCGTAAAAAATAATAGTTTAATTATTCAATTTTATTTCGAATAAATGTTTTACAACTTCTAGGGGCCTTATAAATTTGGACAAGAGTCAAATCTGCAACTATAATATTAGCAAGAGAAGAAACAATCAATTAGAAATATTGATGGGATTTAACATGGTTGTTAAATGGACTTGAATCAAATATTAGGGTATGACCTTGTGCGTAAAACCTTCCTCTCATCCATCTTGCTCTCCAATTCTTTCTAAAATAGGGGAATAATTGAGCAATTGGGAGCCTCATGACTAAACCTAGATGGTAGGGTAGATCTTGTCAAATTTGGCTTTAAAACCCTCTCTCTCTTCCAATTTGTATCCTTATTAGCACCTATAGGAATTATAATAAAAATATCACAAGAAATTAGAAATTTCTTATGTTGAGAAGACAAGTATAATGTTCAATAGCTAGTAGTTTTAATGGAAATGGAACTACCAACATGAAGGTCATGAAAACCGTGGTGGGGAAATGAGGAACACTCATGCCCAATATTAGGAAGAGTCCTTGAATAATTGATACATGGCCAACACACCACCAGAGGTGCAAAAGTAAATCACCACTACTAAGAGGGAGATTATTGGATAGCTCAAATATAGAAATCACTAGTGAAATTCAGAACCAATTACCAAATGTTGGATGAACTAGAGGAAAATTTAACTAGTATATGTACACAGTTGACATGTATTGGCACCTCAAAAGTTTGCTAAGAGGGGTCTTAATGGATCATCACAATGAACGAGAAGAGATTTTTTTGGTACTTAACTAAATTAATATCATGACACGGGGGCTAGAGAGATGAATGCAACGTATATAGCCACATTTGGGTCTTCCGCCAAATCCAGGTTACTGACCAAGGAGCAATAAAGAATCAATTTATATCAAGGAATTGGACTCCCATAAGATTGGGTGATGGCTTTAGTGTAATATCATTTTTCTCATTTCCATTACTATTTTTTAGTTTTCAATCAATAGTTATTTCCGGAGGCCACATTCCTCAGGACAATATCTCTCTAGTTTAAATTTTAAAGACATTAGAAAAAGAAATTATTCATAAAAAGCTTTGGTTTTGTCACAGTCTAATTCTCTAGTGGAAGATTAGGGAAAGCTAGTGTGCATTTTTTTTCTAGATCTAATAAATTAAATTATATTTGATTACAAAAAATGTTTTTGGTTTCAAACTTATGATTTAGGAATCCCATGGTATTTTCCCATGGTATCCACAAAGGTGAATTAAAAGGGGAACTAATTGTTTAATTAATGAATTGATACGTCTTTTTTAATTGACTTGAATTTTCATGAATGATTATGATAATGTATAAAGGAGAATGTATCAGAAGGAAAGTGTGTGTGTGTGTGTGTAAAAATGTAATTTGTGAAGTGAACAAGTCATCTTATAATTTTGACTATATTTTTTTATGGGATGCTTCAAATGGTGAAATTTTGAGCACATTGAGGAGAGAATAAGGGGATTGTTTAGTTAAAATTTCATATTTTGGTTTTCTATACTTTAGATGCATGATGTGGAAGTTAGGGTTTGTGATTGGTCCCAAAATCCATTTCAAATTAGTCATATTGGGATTTTACTATAATTTCTTTTATGGCATGTTTCATACTATTGTCACTTCCAAATACAACCTTGGATTTCTTACAAGACCAATGGCTAGTAACATCTATCTTTATGTGTCTTATATGATCTTTAGGAAACCAAAGACATCATATACATATTATACACCTAGAAATCACAAATATACAAATAACAACATGGATTGGTTCCTTCATCCAAGGACATAAGCCATGTATTTCCAGTATCCTTTCACTTATAGAGCTCACAGGAATATAGGTATAAACTAGTGGAGGCCGAGTAATTCGAGGACTTACAGTTTAATCAAATTTTGTAGATTAATTAAAGAAGAGAGGGAGAAAGACTATCTCATCACATAGAGCTTCAAACATCAAGAGTTCTACACTTATCTGAGTTAAAGATAGAAATATGGATGAAAGAGGATTGGATGCTATGATTCATTGAGCACAAATTTAAAGATATAATCTCAAAGATAGATATAGGCATGCACATTAACTCATCAACACAAATGAATCCGTAAGAACATATGAGACATTTTTGGTAGCTACAATTACATGAAATCAGAGAGGAAATGTGAACATAATGGAATTTTAACAGAGAAATAACATATTATAATACTCAAAGATTGGAATTGCCACTATTTCATTGATATTCAGAAAGATGAAAATCTGGAATCCATACAGTTTCAGAAATCACATATAGTTTTTCCACAAAATTCATAAGCTTTTATAAGTGTTTCTTCCTCCCTTTTATAAGGAAAGGCAGAGCAAGGAAATTAGTTACAAAAATATCTCCTAGCTATAGTTTACAACTGTTTGTATGACTAGCTATCTTAGCATGCAACCTATAATTATTACAACAGTAAGACAGCTTTCTTAAAAACAAAAAAGAATAAAAAAATAGCGATCAAAAATAACAAAACGTAAATAATCTAGCGAAACTGAAATGGTGTTCCTAAAAATATCTCTGTGCCACTCTTCTTTGTTGGCCTATGGCCCAGACATGTTTATTGCTAAATCATGACTAATCATCTCTCAGTCAGTTCCTTGTCACTTTCAATCCTTAACAGTCTTGTTCCTCCTCTTTCACGAAGCAGGAGCGCTTACACATCATGGCGATAAAAAACTTTGAATGCAGTTGCCAACTCATCCACCTTCCCAGAATACCTATAAAACACTATCAATGCCTTGATATTCTTGCTAATGAAATTATGGTGTAATATGGAGGAATTTATGGTGCTGGTACTTATCACTAAAAACATTGCAAAACAAATGAGTTATGATCCCCTTTAGGCCCCTTTTCTTCAACCTCTTTTTGTAATACTCTTCATATGACCAAGGTCTAAAACTAGGTGCTTAGCCCTAAGGCGCTAGAGCCTTTAGAATCTTGTATGGGGGATTTTTTCCTTTTATACATAGAATGTCACACTTTGGTGATTTATGATGTGTGCCTTCAGTATCTCCCCTTGACGCTTATGATCGTTGATCCATGGGATTGGGCCCACATGGGATATCACAATCACAATATAGGAGAGAAAACCTTTTTACCATCTTTCATAGTGTTTGCTGATTTCTCAGACGCTACAGTTTATAGAATGCATCACATAGAAAATTGCATCCGAGAGGGGTCTCGCATATCATAATCGCAAGTAGGAAAGGACTTCTATGGAGGAGGGACATTGACTTGTGAGATCGCCGATCACTGATTTGTGGGATTAATGATATCATCAGTGCCACATATTACTTCCTGAGCAGTGACATGTGTCGTCCGGATATGCCCCCATAAGACCCCTGAAAAATGCCAAATTTGCATGCCACCTGTCCTCCATACCACCACGTCATGATGACATCAGCCACCACATCCATTTTTTAGGACCAATAGGATTCTACCACGTGGCCCCCATAGAGAGAGAAAAGGGCCCATATGCCCTTGGTTTTTCTTTGAATTTATGTGTTAAATTAAAATTAGGCCCTCCTAGCACTTTAAAACTAAAGGCCCAAATTTTAGCGATTTTCATGATATCGATAGTCGGCGATGTTCTGATATCAACATTTAGCAATTTTATGATATCAGCGTTCAACGATTTTTTGGTATCGGTGTTCAGCGATTTTCATGAGACTGTGTTTTTGTGCACCCTTTTGCACCTATAATCGCCGATATGTGACATCGGCACTCTACATTGTGAACTGCCAATATGCTATGCACCATGGGTGTTGGGCATGGAATCCCCCCAAGGCATGTTTTGGGGCTCAAATCCCAAGTTTTGACCTGATATTGTTGTCAAGACTCTGCGAATCGTGGGCGCAAAGCGTGAAATGTATGATAGAGTCACAGGATTGTCTGCCCTAGTCTTGGAACATAAGGTCAACCTACCCACAGTCTACAGACCATGGGATTGTATAAATAGAGTGAGGCTCTAAAGTTTAAGAGTAAGTAAGGAAGTAGTAGAGAGAATAAAGAATCTGAGTGACTAAGTGTGTCTTGGGGTTGTAGAGTAGGAGAAGGCTCTGCATCTAAGTGCACAGAGGCCTAGTAGTCCACAAATGAGTGCACGAATCCCTACAACTGAGTGCGCAGGGTGGAGTCAAGTCTGTAATCGAAGAAGGAATAATAAAGAGAAGTTCGATATCAATTTGTGTATTTGTTCTTGGATTAATTCATGTTTAATATAAATTGCAAATATAATGTTTATTACTGCACGCACCTGTATGAATGATTTATGTTGGTAAGTATAACATAAAGCACACAAGTAAGCTAAAATAATCAACTAACATTGGAATACTAGTAAGGACATGGGTAATAATAGCATGCATCCCCTGAGTAGGGCTACACGAAGGAAACATATCAGGATGCGAGGTATGGGAAAGTGCGTGTAGTGACATGTTCGCAAGGTCAAACCACAAAACACTTGAACTCATTAGACATCTCCAAGGTGCGGAAACCTAGTTCTAGGACCCTCCCAGACTACTTCAGGTGAGACTTCAGTCCGTGCTCCGCAGACTCTTGTCGAAAGGGCTAGTAGTAGTGAGATTTGTTTGGCTAACTCAACTCTGAACCTGGGTCAGGCCTCAATAAGCCAATAAATGGTTTTGTTATTGGGATCGAGATCTGCATAAGAGATGTCTGATGTCGTGTCACTGGAATCTGACAAAGAAATAAATTGAAGAGTGGTTGGCTAGAAAGATTCACGAGTTCGTGGTGTACGAAAATAGGAATTCGTGAGTATCGAAGGAAGAGTGGTTAGAGCACTATTTATATACAGAAATCTACGAAATTTTCTTTGCATCCTTCCCCTCTGAGTTGTATGAGTGGATTGCAAAGTTAGCAGAAAGTCAAGGAAGGTGTAGGTTTGAAAAACCTATTGTGTGGAATCTAGAGTTGGTGCACAGACTAGAAGCATCAGAAGATAATATCACGTGCATTGTGGACCACTGGCTCAATCGAATTACAGAGGGTTTATCGCCGAGTTCACGGCAGATACTTCAGTCAGCTATAGTGAGGCAGAACGATGCTTCCTCAAAGGACTGTGAGGTAAGTACATTAAATCTTTGAAAATTTGGATTAAGATGATACTGTGTGAAAAGCGGGTTATGCGAATAAATTGATGTATGGGGCTACACGAAGTGGGAGGATCTATAGAAATGAAGGTAGTGCAGAGATAGAAACTAGTCCCTTGATTTCACCTCGGTGATAAAGTGAGGAAGAGCTCACGAAAGTTTCACCAAGAAGTGCGATCAGTTTGATAAGGCAGTGAATTCCCTGCATACCACCTACACCTACACCAACACTAGTTTCACCATCTTCACCCCCATCTCCTCCGCCACCACCTCTGCCACCACCATAGTTTAATATGGTGAGCGTAATAAAGTTGCCGGTGTTCAAAGGAGTAAGGAACAAAGATCTGGACCAATTTTGGTTCATGGTAAAGGCTGTATGTGAAGCACAAGGAGTCACAGATGAAAATATAAAGAAGGAAACACTGGTAAGCACGTTGCAAGATCGCGCACTGACGTGGTACATTAAGCATTCCAATGACAATCCAAACGCAGGGATTTCGGATATCCAAGTTACACTAAACAGGGAATTTAGCAAGCCAAAATCAGAGACACAGTTAATTATCGGGTTTAAGGAAATCGCGATGCTTCCAGGCGAGACCCCCTAGGAACTGGATCAGAGACTAAAGGGTATGATTCGTGAAGTCAACATGACCTTGACGGATGGGTAGTACCACACATGGTTTGTAGCGTTGCTAATGCCGCATATAAGGACTGCATTGTCACAGCAGAAGCTATCCACTCAGGCTGAATATTTGGAGATCGCAATGAGACTGCACGAGACCCCAATACAATATCCTAATCTGGGAGTCCAATAGATCCACGTGCAGTTGAAGAACTTGTGCCTCGAGATACAGAGCTTGAAACAAGACAGGGTAACTCCCCCAGAAGCACGCGAGAAGGTATGGTGCATAAAGTGCAAAGGTCAGGGACATGACAAGGACCATTGTCCAGTCTTCGCGAACTACCTGGCTGGAGGAGGGTCGATTCCATTGAGACCAGAGGCATAAGAAAGACTGAGTGCGGCGCCTGCATTATGGTGTGTGATTTGTCAGATAGGAGGGAAGCATGCTACAGATAATTGTCATCTATTACAGAAGTATACGCATATGTCCCAGCAGTTGTTATGTAATTTCTGTAGGTTAGTAGGCCACGATGAGTGTACTTGCAGAAGTTATGAACTGATGATGGATTAGAACCCTACCTACAGAGTTCAAACCGAAATGTGAGCCCTTGACTAAAATGTAGGGATGGTGCACATTGGATTTCAGGGGCGTGGACAAGGTTGAGGTAGAATGGAACTAGGAAGGGGTCACAGATAGCTGATTTGTTACAATTGCAGAGGGCCAGGGCATTATGCCCACAATTGTACAAATCTGACAAGAGCATCATCTTTATATTGTACCTAGTTTGATCATGAGATGAAGGACTGCCCCACACTAATAGCGAGGTTGCACGATAAAGGAACACTCCAGCCTCCCCTAACTCAGAACCTGTAAGTGATGAGGTATCAACCATGCGAGGAGGACCCGAATGTAAACATTGTGCTCTAAAGCGGTATCACGACAGGATGTGACAAGGGCAAGTAGCCTGAAGAGAGTGCCTAGGTTCACAAGGCTCCAACAAAGGAACCAAAGTTCGATTTGGAGTGCACAAAGGAGACATTCATGGAAGCTAAGAAGAGTTTCACGGAGGCCTCCACTTCAGGTTGTAAAAACAAACTAGAACTGAAGATGGACCCATCAACGTTCACTACCTTTCTAGAGACGTGCATGAATCTACTGCACGACAGCAAGGTTGTGAAGGGATTGCAAGAACTCATCACTAAATGTGCTGGACCAGGAGAATAATGCGTAGTCTGGAAGCTCGGAAAGAACACAATGCGAACAAGAAAGGAGATGCGATTGACTGTGTAGATTGGGAATATGAGATGGATCAAGTGATTTTGGATCTAGGATCATATGTGAATGTCCTACCAAAGTAGACATGGGAGCGCATGGGCAGGCCCACGTTGCAATGGTCTCCTATTCAATTATGAATGGAAAACCAACAAAAGATCCTATCGATGGGAATATTGCAGGGAATAATGGTAGATATCGAAGGTGTGAGCACGCTTGCAGATTTTGAAGTGATAGATATTGTTGATGACAACAATCCCTATCCCATACTACTTGGAATAGATTGGGCCACTGACATGAATGGAATGATAAATCTAAATAAGCGCAAGACGATTTTTGAGAAAAAGTCATTACGCGTAGTGGTACCTTTAGACTCTGCGGAATGATCGCTCTACATAGAGCCACTGCCCTATCCCATACTACTGGGAATAGATTGGGCCATTGACATGAATGGAATGATAAATCTAAAGAAGCGCAAGATGATTTTTGAGAAAAATTCATTACGCGTAGTGGTACCTTTAGATCCTGTGGAATGATCACGCTACATAGAACCAGTGTGTGATGACGAGAGCAACAATGATCTAAATTGTATCTACAAGACAACCACATGGGAGAAGGACTGGGTGAATCCAACAGTAGATGGCAAGATTTTGTGGGAGCGCGAAAGCTCCTGAACCTCAGATTCGGATGAGGAAATAGAACAATGGTAGAACCAGTTACACAAGGTAACCACGCTCAACTGCAACATGATGATAAGGTCACTGTGCTATGTGACAATAGATGTAAGAGATCTGCCTATGTATGACAGGATGACAAAATTGGATGATTTCCTAAACAAATTTGAAAGAGAGGTGCCGGAATAACAGCGGGATGCTCTGAAATGGGTACTGCACGCTATGCCCGCAAGGTTGTGGGGTACACATCAAAGAAGTTTTGAGGACTAGCATGAATGTAGAAGGATGATGCTCATGCAGTTTGGAAAGCCTCAGATGTGGATGAAAGTTAGGTATGATGGACGAAACAGCCTGCGCTCCCACTTATCCAGATGGGTATAGGCGTATGGTACGCAACTTGCAGGAACGCACACTGTCCTTGCGATAGGAAATGGGACTAACAAGCAGGAGTGGGCAAGATGAAAGGACGAATGATGAAGTATGATAAGACCAAACATGTCGAATATTATTCGTGTGGAAGCCTTTGACAAAGTGTGCAAAGTATTGAACACAGTCCACCATGTGAGACGCGCTGACTGGGACCTACTCGTACCAAAGATTCTATGGGATTATAGGAGGACCATGTGCAAAATCTTGACTGTGTGAGCACTTCTAACGTTGAAGTATGAAGCAGATGTTGTAATCCCTATGGATCATGCAAAGCCTAGTCTGTGCATAGCAGCACCAATAGACACGACAGTTCGCGAAGCCCGGAAAGAAGGAACCACGCAACTGCAAGAGACAGGACACATGAGACTTGAGGAAGAAATCCAACAAGGAAACTTTAGACTCCACGAACTTGAAAAGAAAGGGTACAGTTAAGAGGGAAAAGCACTTTGATGAATGCAGAGGTCAAGAAGCTAGAGAACAAAATAAAGGAAGAGTTTCTCTCTGAAAATTTTAGATTGGGAAGGGAAGGTGCATACGATCATACTGACAAGCTTGAGAGTTATCACCGTGAATTGGTTAGTTTGATGCCTTGGCTTGGACCACATATCACCAAGTGTAGTAACTAGGGTAGTGCATTTCAAATGGTGAAGTGCACGATGTCAACCACAACCATAGCAGGTGGGGATTATCCAAGAACCGTGATGGAGGACAGGATGGAGCACTACACAGGTGGTGCGACCACCTGACTCGCCAAGGGAAGGATAGTCTTAACACTCCAAGCAATTGAAAGGGAACACGAGACTATAAAATATTCTACCTGGAAGCTACACGATATTGAATATGTGCATAGAAGCCGAAAGTTACAATGTCCGCGATCGCGCATGGAGGGCTGCACTACCGCGTGAGTTAGCCAAAAAGTGACCGTTGAAGTAAATATTCATGATGGGATGTTCGACTTGAGGCCAAATGAAGTGGGTGGTAGGCATTTAAGATGTGATTTATGGGAAATATTTGAGAAAATCTATCGCCAAGAAAGCATTAATGGACCGGAATTGGGGGGAACGGTCGAATTTGAATTTAAAAGGGGCTATAAAACACAAAGGAATGCCCAGCAAACAACACTTGGTCATTTGTGAATTAAGCGATTATGATCCAGGTGGATATTGGTGGCCACCTGCCAAGTCCACTTGGACCACCACCATTATTTCTTTTAGCTTTTCAGTTTCCTTAATTATAACACAATTTACTATTTTTAGCAGTTTTTTCAAGTCCTGACTTTCCAGAGCCGTTTTGAGGCTCTAAAAGATGTTTTTTGGGAAAAATGGGAGCAACATGGGTACATGGACTGATGTTTCTCTTCCCAAAGTTGTAGTTCTCAGATAGATATTTCTAGAAAGATATTGTACGCGTCAAACAGAGATTGTATGCCAAAGTTACGACCCCGGGAAGTTGATGTACTAATTTAGCCAAATAGGGCCCATAGTTTGGCGTTTCATCTTCTAGGGTTAGGTTTTTGGATGTTGAGGGTTTTCCACTATTTCTCAACAATAAATAGGCCTTGAGCCTCATTGTAACATAGTTCAGAGGCATGTAGCTGACACATCTCTTCTGAGAGATAAGCTACCATCGCCCTAGCTAGTCTATCTCCATTGTTGTTTGTAAGCATATTTCAGTATTTTACATTAATGAAATGAAGTATTATTTCCATTTCATTTTTGTGTTTATGGTTATCTCTGTAATTTGTTGTGTTCTAGTTTAAATCTGGATCAATGGTATAAGAGCGGTATGCTTTTTCTCTGTTTTTCTTTGCATGTCCCCAACGAGGTTGGAATATAAGGAGTTAGGGCTTGAACTAGTCGAACCTTTACAAGACCAGCCTCACAAATCCTAATGGCCTCCCATGGAAGATAAAAAGAAAGATGAGGGGGTAAGAGATCCTATCAAAATATTGCTTGAAGAAGCCCTCGAGCAATAAAGGAATGTGATGATGGACAACTTTGCCTAGATCCTTCAGCAGCTACCCAAGGGTGATGCATTGGCTTCCAACAGCTACTCTCTAAATCCCACACCATCTAAGGTACAGTAGTTTTGAAATCCCCATATTTTAGGGTCAGATAGACACAGATGTTGTCGATAAATGGTTAAATCTGCTAGAGGGTTATTTTTCTGTTCATGATTTTTCCAGTCGAGAAAAGATTATTTTTGCTCTTCTCAAAGCAGCCCCCCATGTCAAGGACTAGTGGGAAACCTACGGTGAGCAGAAGGATGAAAGTATAGGCTCACTATATTCAGCTGCACCCACTTGGGATTCATTTCGGGATACCATCAAGGAGCAGTACTACACTATCAGAAGCTATGAGGATCAATACATAAAGTCGACCATGCTGCAGCAGGGGAGGGACCAAGATGTGCAGGAGTTCACCAATATTTTCCATACCCTTCAAACAAAGTTGGGTATGAAGGATTCAGAGCAGCATTTGGTACTCAAATACCATGGTTGCCTACACAAGTACATCCAAGAAGAAATAGAATTCTTGAGCATCCCCTTGCTTGGCACAACATACTGATATGTTGTCAACGTCGAGCAAAAGTTTAAATAGAAGAAGTGAGACTTTGGATCCATGAATTTGAAGCAAGGGAAAGGTGCCCCCAAACCACAGAACAAAGGACAAAGCCAAGACGGGGTGGCCTAAGACAACCCACCAAAGCTGCAAGCAAAGAACAGTGCCGTGAAGCCGAAAAAGGACATGGGAAAGTGGTGTGAGTTCCATAAGAGCTCCACTCACAGCACAAGTGAGTGTCGGGCCAACCAGTCACTGGTGGCCGAGCTAAAGGTTTCAAAATCAAATGCATGTTCCAACTTTGAATCAAAACCCATCAAGGGGAATGAAAAATGGGATCATATTATTAATGCAAAGCTCAACGCCACCGTTGCCACTATGAAGATCTAGAAGGAGGAACCCGAATATCCAGAGGAGGAGGACTGTCTCTTCCACTCCCAGATGTGGGTAAAGGGCTCCCCGCTACAGTTCATTGTTGACAGTGGGAGCCAAAAGAATATGATTTTGGTAGAGGTCATGAAGTGGCTAGGCTTACTGACCACAACATATCCATAACCATACACCATCAGGTGGCTTCACCAAGGACGGAATCTTCGCGTGAACCAGTAGTGTCACCTTCCATACAACATCAAGCCCTTCACAGATGAGCTATTGTGTGACATTGCTCCCCTTAAAGTTTGTGATGTATTATTAGGACAACCATACTTGTGGAAGCGATATGCTATGTATGAATCAAGGCCCCATGCTATTATTGTTACTTTGGGAAATAAGTTGTACAGGATACTAGAGGTAGCACCACCTACCACCATCTCTTTGGTTACTGCAAAACAATGCAATAATCTCATTTCCAAAACTGGGAAATTTTTTTCCTGATGCTACACCCTCAAGGAAAGAAGAAGGCTATGTCCATGACCTCTAAACAGGGGCCCTCCACATAGCAATTGCAGATGGACAACGTCGTGGAGGAGTACGAGGACATCTTCACCTCCCCTGCAAGGGTTCCTCTGCACTGTCAGGTCAAGCACTCCATCGATCTGACCCCAGGTGCACCACTACCCAGTGGACCAATCTATCAATGCTCTATTTTGGAGAATGATGAAATAAAGAGGCAGATTTAGGATCTACTGCAGAAAGGTCACATCCATCCGAGTTCATCACCCTGTGGGAGCCTGATCATGTTGGTAAAAAATAAGGATGGGACTTGGAGACTCTATATTGACTATCGAATGCTGAACAAGATCACTATCCATAATAGGTACCCAATCCCACAAATTGATGAATTTCTAGACCAACTGAAGGGGGCAAAATATTTCAGCAAGATCGATTTGAAGTCAAGATATCACCAGGTACCAATCGAACCCTCTGATGTGTGGAAGACTGCCTTCAAAGCCAAGGAGGGCCTTTTCGAATGGTTGGTTATGCCTTTCAGATTGACGAATTCTCCTGTAACCTTCATGAGGCTAATGGATGACATCTTGTGGCCATTCACCAACTCATTTGTAGTGGTATACTTGGATGACATCCTAATCTTCAGCTAGATTTGGGAAGAGCACCTCCACCACATTTGATAGGTTCTCTAAACACTACAGCAACACAAGTTATGTGCCAATTTGGAGAAATGCACTTTTTGCATGACCCAGGTTTAGTATCTGGGATACATTATTGATGAGTAGGGGGTGCATGTGGATTCAGCTGAGATCCAAGTCATTCAGAATTGGCCATCTCCAACTACTCTAACAGAGCTTTGTAACTTTCTAGGTCTTGCCAACTTCTACCGCAGGTTCGTGTTGGGATTTTCTCATATCACTTGGCCCTTGAGTCAAGTCACTAAGGGAGGAGCGAAACCAAAATTCTTTTGGTCTAAATATCATTAGAAGACATTCATAGAGTTGAAAGATCGCCTCTACATGGCACCAGTGCTCGCATTACTAGACTTGCAACAACCATTTGAGGTCGAGACAGATGCCTCTGACTATGCGATTGGGGCAGTCCTTACTCAACACAAGCATCTAGTGGCATATCATAATGAGACACTTTCAAACATAGTCCAGAAGTATCCCACTTATGAAAAAGAGATGTATTCCATTATGCAGGTCTGCCGATAATGAAAGCATTACATTTTGGGGAAGGAAATGGTCATCCACACAGACCACCGACCCCTGCAGTTCATACAGACCCAAGGGAAATTGTAGAATGATTGCAATCAGAAGTGGTCCACATACCTGCAATAGTTCCATTTGAATATCAAGTATAAGAAGGGCAGCACCAATAATGTTGCAGATTGCCTCAGTCGACCACCGATCATGGCCTTAACCACTGTGCTCAACTCTTATGGGCATGAGACTTTTGATTGGCCACTTCTCTACAAAAGTGACCCAGAATTCTGCCACACATAGCAGACACTCTTGAAGGGTTAGCATGTTCTAGATTTTCACCTCCAGGATGCTCTGTTATGCCACCTAGGTCACCTTTGTGTTCCTTCAAGCAAGCGTGCCAAGATGATTTGGGAAGCACACTACGGTCGGGCTACTAGGCATTTCGGGGTCAAGAAAACGGTGGCAGTATTGCAGAAGTATTTCTATTGGCTGAATCTTCGACAAGATGTCGGGAAGTACATCAGATCATGCACTGCCTGTGCCATCGCCAAACCAACCATCAAGAAGCAAGGCCTCTATACCCCGTTTCCTACCCCTAGTCGACCTTGGGAAGCCATCTTCATGGATTAGATGTCAGGCCTTCCTCCACTAAGCATGGAAATGACTGTGTTTTTGTGGCTGTCGACAGGTTCTCGAAGATGGCCATTATGGCGGCCTGCAAGAAGAATATCACAGCAGAAGCCACTACTAAACTCTTCTTTGAACAAGTGTGGGTAAACTTTGTGATCCCACAGTCTATCATCTCAGATCGGGACAACAAGTTCCTTAGTGCATTTTGGTCCAATCTTTGATCAATGCTGGACACCAAACTCACTAAGTCCACAACCTTCCATCCACAAACTGATGGCCAGACAAAGGTTGTCAACAGGATTATCGTACACATTCTGCACATGTACAACTTAAAGCATCCACGCACATGGGACAAGAGCCTCCCCTATGTTCAACATAGCGACAACTGGGCTCTCCATAGCTCAACTAGCCACAACCCTTTTCAAGCAGGCTTGGGATTCAAGCCATTATGTCCCATTGATGTGGCCATGCCATTTGTAGCTAATCACACAGATTCGACTCATGTCCAGTCTGAAAAAGATAAGGAAACTAGCTTCATTGAGCACATCCAACATATTTTCTAGCAGGTCCATGACATTCTGGAGAAATCAAATGCCAAGTACAAGCAATGACATGATCAACATCGGGTGCCACACAAGTTTCAGGTGGGCGACAAAGCCTAGTTGCATTTGCAAAAGGAGCGCCTTACCGGAGTCTATCGGAAATGTTAGCACCTAAATCTGCCTCAGGCTGAAGGAAGGCAAAATTCAGGGTAACCACAAACCACGCTCAGTCTGGTAGCTAGCCCTACCAGAACAAGAGAGGGCTCTCTCTGGGTCACACTCAGTGAATAGATGAACGAGAAGGACTGAGATGACTTTCAAACGAACTATTTGTCTTAGGCTAGTAAGTGAAAGTGGAAACAAGGAGTGATTTTTATGAATGACTTTATTTCTGAGATGTTATGGGACCACTGGACCTCAATGAACAGAGAACTAAAAATGAAGGCACAGATTATTTCGTGAGGCAAGGTAGGCTGAAAGAATAGCAATTTTAGTTTTAAAAGGTGGTGGGATGGAAAGATCGATTAAGAAGTTGAAAAGGGCATAGGAGATGAATCCTTTTCAAACAGAAGAATGAACACTGTATATCAAACTTTCCCACATATAGAGCAATAGAATTGAATTCTACCTGATCTCACTCGAAAAATTTCACCAGAAATGGATACGAAATGAAACTATGGAACATAACAAAGGAATGGAGAGAATGATTAAGGAGTTGAAAATGGCATAGGAGATGAATCCTTTTCAAACAGAAGAATCAACACTGTATATGAAATTTTCCCACAGGTAGAGCAATTAGAATTGAATTCTACCTGATCTCACTCGAAACACTTCACCAGAAATAAAGGCGAAGTGGAATACAAAAAATAACAAGGTACATATGAAACATAAGAGAAACACTTGCTATACTCACAACCACAGGAATCTCATGAAACAGAGCCGCTGCCTTTCATTAATTCTCTGTAAAAATATACAATGTAGAAACAAAGTTTCTTTCCCACTGTTTCCCAGAAGTTACAAGCCAACCAACCCTTTGCAAATAACTTGCATACAATATATAGAATGTGTGAGGAAGAGATAGAACGCCTAGGGGTTGGGAATTTACACCAATCATTTCGAAATGGAGATGGAGAGCCAACCATTAGCTACAGGTGCAGCGCTGCAAATATGACATTTGGATTTGGAGTGACCGTTTTCCTTCCTTCCCCACTTGGATAGAAACCAATCTGGAGAAAAAACATTTTAAATGTCACCTTTGGTTCCAAAAAACCGAAGTGTAGATGAGCGAGCCCACTTGGAGAAGTCGTGAATCGAAATTTCGTGAAACGGAAGCAAATTGGCAATTTTTCCTCTGTGTGCCGCGCGCTTTTCTCTGTGCGTCACGCTACTCTGGGACCTTTTTTGGGGCACTTCTAGGTGTCCAAAATGTGCCTAAGTGGGCTTGTTGGAAATCTTGGCCTGTCTACTTTCTGACCCCACTAGAATTTCTAAATTTGAAGCTCATTTTCCCCTCCAAATATTCATTCTCCCAAGACTGCTTTCTATGTGTTCAAAAAGTGGCAGAAAGGCCATTTTTGGGTGTTTTTTGTCCTTTAGGAGACCCAAAACTTATCAAAATTTCTAGCCCAGACACCAGTAGATGTATTTTTCGATGTTGAATCCAAAAATGTAAACCTTTTCTCGATTAGAGTGCTAGAATTTTACCGTCGCGTAGGGTGCGCGACGCACAGGGAGAAAATCCCTATTTCTTGCCCAAAAAATTTCCCTGTGACCAAAATTTGCCCAAATTTTTTGAGATTTGGGCTGGAAGTTCTCTATGGGGTGCTTTGCTGAGTCAAAGAGGCCTCAGCCAAGATCTTGAGCCTATCTTTCTCTTTTTCCCTTTTTTCCCTTTTTGTGGCTTTCCTCAGTTTTGCTTTCAAACTCCTTATTCGGGCTCTTAAACTCAAGTTTCATGCCCTGTAATGATGAGCCATGTGTCTCAGCAGTGTGTTGTCTTTGTCGGCCTTGTTCAGCATTTTTTCCAGGTGCATGTTGACTCTCTCAAGAATAGACTCACGATCATCCATAACCTGTTGCTCCAATGAAGTAAATTCAATCCTCCTCTGCTGGGAAGTTAGATGATCCTTATGGATGTTCTGCAGCTCCATGATCACATGCTAGTCTTCCAGTTGTTTGTTTCTCTACTCCAGATACTTGATGACCCATCTAGCCCTCTCGAAATTTAGCATCAAGTCTTTGATCTCCGTATCTTGCTCCTGAATGGTCATCCTAAGTTTGGCATTTTCTGCCTCTGTCTCTTCATCCGGAATGACAATGACACCAATCTCCTGTGCACTCGATGGCCCTTCATCGTGCACGGTCTCCTTGCCCTTGTCCAATACCTTTGTAGTCAACACCGGAAGTGAGGCCCCTTCCACCCTGGGTGGAGATAACACTCGCTTTGCTGCTGCAAACAAAGGCCTGGTGCCTTTCGGATAACCTCTCTGATATGTGACGGAAAAAGGCACCACAGTGGTCTCATGGCACTCATGCTAATGAGAGGGACCACCTATCTCATGTTTTGTCTCTGATACTACCTTTGGAGCACTGAAAAAGTCACGGGAGATAAAGTCCTCCCAAGCAATGCTCTCTAATCTCAACTGATGGTCCACCAAAATCTGAATAAGAGCGAAGTGATATACATTGTTCAGCTGCTGCCGAGGGGTATTGTGCTGCATGAATTTCCTCATCCTCTCTATGTTCCCGCAAATTAAGAATGGGAGGTTCATCATATGCACCCTGGTGAAGTGCATGAGTAACCTGATGTGATAGGCATAAAGGCGAGAAAACCTCCCTTCACAATTGAAATATTCCATGATCAATCTCATGAGCGGAGCATAATCATCTCTCAGAAATCTGAATGGGAAAACTCTCGTGAGCTGACTCAAACAACTGACCTTTATGTAAGGCTCATAAAGCTCCCTCTCCACCTTCATCTTCTTGTGCCACTATTCTCCAACATTTGGTATGCCTGTTGCCACTGATATGGTTTCGGGTGTCAATGTGAAAGTGACCCCTGCCAAGATAGACTGTCCTCCCTGTAGGTGAAGTGCAAAGAGGCGGGCCAACTCATGATGAATCCTAACATTTGCCACCCTCTAACAAAATTTGAAACATGACAAGTGTTGGAAACAAGACATAGCGAGAGGGCATGCCTGCAACTTAGTGAGGGTGTTCGGTTCATCCCTGACATGTTGGCGACTCCTAGGTCTCCGGGTAGCCTGATCTCCTGAAGCCGTATCACTGTGGGTTTCTCCCTCATAATCTGATGAAATCTCCGATGCCATTGCTGATGTTTGTACCCTGAATTTCTTTGCTACCCTCTAAATCCACTGAACTGATAGATGCTCTGCAAATCTCTTGGTTTGATGAGCTTCCCGAAAGCTTGGAACGATCTTGCCTTGTTTTGAATTGCTAGACTGTGTGCGCCGCACGCTCTTCCCAGTGCGCCGCGCGCCTTATATGCGCTGCACCTGTGTAATGTTTCAAAGGAAGACTGGCTTTGTATGCGTCGCGCGCGGTGTATGCGTCGTGCTCCTTCCTGTGTGCGCCACGTGCCTCCAATCACCTACCCGCTCACTCAAATGCTCACCAATCTCACTCTCCCACCTTAGCAATGCCTTTCTAAGTCTCCAATGGCACAATGGCTTTGCTTTGGGCCACAATATGCATTTATAGGCTTGAGAGAAACTGGTTTGATTTTTTGCTCTTTAAAAACCTCCTTTTCTAATGTTTGTGTTCTGCACTTTTTCATTGACCTTTAAACACACTGATTTTAGCTTTTTCCTTGAAATTTTGGCTCAAATGATGCAATTTTCGACACATTTTTGTAGGGACAATGTGACGGGGCATCTGGCTTTGAAATCCTTGACTACATTTGAAAATGTCAACTGTCGATTTTTTGAAATTTTTTGTCATGGTTGACCTTGTTTGACTTTTCTTCAAAACAGAGTTTTGAAGAAGAGCTGATGTCTCTTGCAGTGATGATGAAGCTTTCTGCATTGTACGTGTATAAGACGTCCCTCTGGCCTGCATGGCTGGTTTCTGGACTAGTTTTGTTTTTTTTTTAAAGACCAAACTGATGACTTTCTAGACTCAAACCAAAATGGCTTTGTCCTAAAATAGGGCCAGACCATGACTATCATGAATTTCATTAATTTGTGGACCGAGACCTGAACCAACAACGGGCCAGACAAGAGGGAAACTGACTAGGATGACTTTCTCCATCAGGTCATGGCATGTCCCTAGCGAAATGCAACTGGAAGAGAGGAGTGGGAAACCTAATCATGAAATGCATAAAGAGTTTTGATCCCTGACAGAGGACTTGACCAAGCCGACTCTAACAGGAAACTTTGACCAATCTGATATGCTCCTTACACCATTACCAAGGTTGTGGGAGACAATGCATTTGAGCTCAACATTCCCCCATTCCTTGGCCTACACCCATAGAGTTAGATCCAGATTGCATAGAACAAGCAGCAACTAATTGGATCATGGACACAGAGATCAAGCACACTCACTAGCAAAATATCCAACTATATTGAGTTGTCAAAGCAAGACAACTCCTTCACCAAGGCAAGTGGCTCACCAGGGACCATGTTCAGTAGAAGTTTCCTCATCTCATGGAGGAACTCAATGCAATGGGGACCATTGCTTCTTAAGGGGGGAGGAATGATCTAGGTTGATAATGGTGGTCACCTTCCAAGTCCACTTGGACCCCCACCATTGTTTCTTTCATCTTTTCAGTTTCCTTAATTATAGCACAATTTACTATTTTTAGCAGTTTTTTGGGTCCTAAACTTTCGGAGCTATTTTGAGGCCCTAAACAATGTTTTTTGGGAAAGATGGGAGCAACATGGGTCTGTGGACTATTGTTTCTCTTCCCAAAGTTGTATTTCTTAGATAGATCTTTCTAACCAGATATTTTACGCATCAAACAGAGATCGTATGCCAAAGTTATGACCCCGAGAAGTTAATGTACCAATTTACCCAAATAGGGCCCACAGTTTGGCGTTTCATCTTCTAGTGTTAGGTTTTTGGATGTTGAGGTTTTCCATCATTTCTCAACAATAAATTGGCCTTTGAACCTCATTGTAACACAATTTAGAGGCATGTAGCTACCACATCTCTTCTCAGAGATAACCTACCATCACCCTAGCTGGTCTATCTCCATTGTTGTTTGTAAGGATATTTCAGTATTTTACATTAATGAAAAATACTATGGCTAGAGGAGCCCATCCCCATCATGACAAACCTAATTCATCGCATTTCTTGGCTAACAGATAAAGAAAAGGACCCTGCGACCATATCGGAAGGGAAGGGTAGTGATTTGGCCCTCGCGGAGGTCATGAAGATGAAGTACAAGCTGGAGAAGAAGAAGAGGGGCTACGCCATCTCCAGCATCAAGGAAAAAGTGGTATGCATAGCAGCCCAAATCCTGGCCGGCAAATTTATGTGAAAGTGTTGCACAGACAAGGTACCTACACCAGTGATTGCACTGGCTGAGCTGTGTATGGAGGGGGTCCAATTTAACTGGGCTGAATTCCTTTGCATGGAATTCTTGAAGAATTACTGCGAAGCCCAGGAGCAGGGTAAAGCATTCCACTATGCATGGCTATTGCTATCCATAGTGCTCATAGCGGGGGAACTACCGGAGGAAAGTCAATTTGCCATAATTAACAGAGATTTACCAGAGGCTCCAAAGTATGCTTCACTCTGGGCCATGAAGGATGCGAAAAGGATACGCGATAGCAAGATCTTCTAGGTGCTCATCGAGATGAACATCCGAAAGTGGATCAACTGGAAGTTGTGCTTGTTGCCCACGATGAACAACAGTCTGGAGAGTTTTGCATAATTTAAGGCAAACATGAACAACATCTTTATCATGGCACAAAAGGACCTGACGAAGAAGTGGAGAAAGCTACCTTTTGTAGCCACTGACATTGCCATTTTCAATATCTTAGAGGCATGGCATCCGGAATGGCGCGCCCCATATCTTGCAGAACTTGAAAGAGTGGTAATACAAAAGAAGAAGGATAATGCCAAGTTGTGCATCACACAGTTGGCCGAGAAAAGGCAGAAGGAAACAGCAGCAACTGAGGTACGGGTAGTGTGGGAAGTAGCACAGAAAGAAACCGAGTAGAAAAAGGTTGTAGAAGCAGCTGCAACAGCACAAGAAGCAACCACGAAGGCGAGCAAGGGCCAAGCAATGCCCTCATAGGGGTAGGAGGCAAAGGAAGTAGAAACAATAGAAGGAAGCATGGACCCAGGGACCACGTCCAAACAATTGAAGCACCCACACACGACAGAGTGAACAGGACCAAGGAAGAAGGTCAAGGCCTTGAAATTGGCCATTGACCCGATCACCCTAATCGAGGGTGATCTGCATGACATTAGTGAGACAGTGTGCGATGTCACCAATGAGGCTCTTCAGGATTTTATGCAGGAGCACCAGACTGTGTTGGGGGCCCTTAGAGCATAGTTGTAGGAGTTATTGGTGTGCCCCCCTCAGGTGGGTACCCTTTCAACCCACCTCACAGTAGGATCCTTGGCAGCAGAGTAGATGTTGCATGCACAGATGGAAAACACAATAGTGTTGCTGGAAGGGGCCCTAGTGACATCGAATGAGTCTAATAGATTTTTGGTTAGCATGATGAAAGGCCTTGGCCTTAATCTAGTTGCCCTTCTGTGTGAGACACTATATTTGTTACTGGATGGGATAATAGCAGAGTTTCACGCTAGGGAGAGTCGCGCGATCCAAGTCCTCAGTGAGAAAAAGATAAACATGGAACAACTCATCTTGCAATGCGACAAATTGGTGTCGTAAAATAAGCAATTTGTGCAGGTGGTATTCAACGCTTGCCACAGTGTCTTGGAGCTGGCCATCCTAGCAGATCTACCAACGGAGGTGTAGATCCATAGGCTAACAGGAGGAGTCTGTAAGGCTAGGGGTGGAATGACAATGGTTCAGCTAGAGCTGAATCTTTAGATTGCCAAGCGACAGTTAAAGGTGCAACCATCTACTCCCCTGGAAGTCAGAGAACAATGCACTAGCGCTATCACAATGGGACTGGAGGAAATTGGAGGTGTAGTACGAGACTATACCAGCATGTTGGAGCAAGCACTTGAGGTCCTCACAACTTTGTAGGAGGATCCCAACATCCAGCACTTGGAGACAGAAGCATGAGAACTCCAACAGCAATATGACATTGTCCGAGGAGTTGCGCAAATAGTAGTCCTCACCTAGAGGCTTGCAAGGATGTACCAATCTAAAGCACTAAAGGAGTAGGTGGACATAGCACGACACAAGCTAGCAGTTCTCAAAGCACACGTTCAGCCTTGGATTGACGAGGCCTTCACTATCATGACAAACATCGAAAGAAAGCTCGTGCACATATAGGGGACGCACACATTAATGTATAGAAGCACCCCAAACACAAAGGTCTCAAAACAATGGATGCAATAGATTCAGCAAGCAGCAGCTCAGTGCGCTACTGACCTTAGCACAATTCAAGAACAGTTGGAGGGACTCCGTGCAAAGATTTCCACACCAACCGAGTGACTCAAGGGCGAGTCATGGTGTTTGTGTTAAGGGCCTGTTGGGCATGGAATCCCCCCAAGGCATGTTTTGGGACTCAAAGCCCAAATTTTGACCTAATATTGTTGTAAAGACTCTGCGAATTGCGGGCACGAAGCGCGAAATGTGTGATAAATGTGTGATAGAGTCGCAGGGTTGTCTGCCCTAGTCTTGTAATGTAAGGTCAGCCTACCCATCGTCTGTGGACCATGGGATTGTATAAATATAGCAAGGCTCTAAAGTGTAAGAGTAAGTAAGGAAGTAGTAGAGAGAAGAAAGAATTTGAGTGACTAAGTGTGTCTTTGGGTCGTAGAGTAGGAGAAGGCTCTGCAGTTGAGTGCACAGAGGCTTAGTAGTCTGCATCTGACTCGGCGAACTCCTGCAGTTGAGTGCGTAAGGCGGAGTCAAGTCTGTAACCAAAGAAGGAATAATAAAGAGAAGTTTGATATCAATTTGTGTATTTTTTCTTAGATTAATGCATGTTTGATATAAATTGCAAATATGTTGTTTATTTATTTCGTGCACCTGTATGAATGATTTATGTTGGTAAGTATAACTTAAAGCACACAAGTAGGCCAAAATAATCAACTAAAATTGGAATACTAGTAAGTACGTGGGTAATAACAGTTTTCAGCCCTCAAGTAGGGTTGCGCGAAGGCAACATCTCAAGTTGTGAGGTATGGGAAAGTGAGCGTAGCGATGTGCGCGCAGGGTCGAACTACAAAACACTTGAACTCATTGGACATCTCTAGGGTACGAAAACCTGGTTCTAGCACCCTCCCGTACTACTTCGGGTGAGACCTCAGTCTGTGCTCTATGGACTGTTGCCAAAAGGGCGAACAGTACCGAGATTTGTTTGGCTAACTCAACTCTAAACCTGGGTCAAGCCCCAACAAGCCAATATTGGGCCTTAGACCACTGATATGCGATATTTTCTCTGACCTCCCCTTTTGCTACTTGTTTCTGGGAAAACTAGTATTCCTAAAGAATGCTATCCCTCTAGGTTTGGCAGCTACCCTAGGAACAACAATTTAAAGCAATTCAACGATTTATTCTATGTGTAATAGATAAGAGAAAGTTAATCCCTTCTTTGCTCTCTCTCCCCTTTGATAGATCCCGCAACTCCTCCCTGTCCTTAACATGCTTGGAGAGTACCTACACATGTACAGAAACAAAGAACCATCAAAGCATCATGATTTATTACAACATAAACATTACAGAATCAGATATATAACGAACAAATGATAGCATTCACAAATGATAACATTCACAATTGCACAATCATATGGAAGAAAACTTGAAGAACTTTATTAATAGAAGGGACAATTACAACCTAGTTGTCTGATCCAGCATAATCCTGCCAGCTTCTTTCCTTCTTCACCTCATGAAATAGCAAGATCAGACCAACAATACAATGCTCCTTTCTCAATTACAAACTATCAGCGCTTCCTTGCAATTCACAATACTCTAGCCTCTAGATCTCTTGAATTGGAGATCCATTTATAGATGTGTGCAAGGGTGTGAGTCATCCATGGAGTTTGATTAGTGTCATTCCACTTGTTACAATTGGTTCCACTTGGAGATTTCTTAGATCCCTTATTCATCCTTGGGCAAATTCAGAGAGGCAAGTGGCACAGGAGAAGTTTCTAGAAGATTCTATGAGTAACCACCTAGAAAACTATCTCGGACATTTGTCATCCTCGCCCATCGCACCCTATAGAAGGCCTAATCAGTATGCATCACACCCTAGCAGTGTACCACTCAGTATGCATGGCACTTTTCCAGTGGAGCAGTCAGTATGGTTTAATTTAAGCCATTTCTAGATGGTTTCTCAGGTGGAACTTTTGGGGAATGATGCATTCAGATGACTATGTTTCTTTAGGGCATGAAACAACTCTTTTAGGGGTTGATGAGCCCTATTTTATCGAAATATAAGTTTGGGGTTGATGTGCCCAAATATGTCTATAACAATTGCCCCCTAAAGCATGAAATCGTAAATATTGATGTCGAGTGAAATTCTTTATCATGAGGATCCGAAGTTTCGAACTAGAAGGTGACCTGCATAAGTTACAATACAATACATCATCATAATATAATTTTCATGATCCAGTTGAGGGAGGCATCCCTATGCTCAACTTTATAAATTCATTTCATGTACATAGATGAGATAGTCATCTGCAGATATAGAATGGTGATTCTTCAGATATAGAGTCATCATCCATGGTTAGGATGGCCATCTGTGTAGAGCCTTTGTGCATTTGATGTTTTTATGTCCCTGAATATATCACAGCCCAGATGGATGAAACTAGATCCGGGGTCTTCAAACTCGTTCAATATTTGCTCGATGTACAAGTCAATCCATGTGAAGAGATGTTCTGAAGTCGAACATGGAAAGACATCACCTGATTACCAGTTAATGATGTAAGTTGTTAACAAACGCAAGAGGAATCACCAATAATGATAATGACCCTCAAGGTACTACAGTACAATTCACATGGTGTGAATATATGATTTGACGTCGAACACCATGCAAAATATTTCAGTCGAAGGCCATTGATGTCAACCTGTCACCGGAAGTGAGAAACTTGCCATTGATGTATGCAAGATTCAAAGCACTGAAAGGGTTGTTTCTAAGTCAACTTCTTGGATAATGAGCTGATGTTGACAAGAAGCGACTCGTCGTAGGAGGTCCTTGATGTATCCCACATCTACGACACAAAACGAAGCAAATGATTTCTGGAGGTGAAAATGAACTGAGGACATAAGGCTCAAGAATGGTGGTCATGAAAAAAAATGAAGGTTGGAGGTATTGCAGTGGATGAGACATTAATTGGATGGTGGTTTCTCAACTAAATGACTTCTCTTGAACATGTTGGCAACACTGAGATGAATTGGTAGCGTTAACCCAAAAAGATGGATGGTATGAAAGACCAATGGTGAGATGATTGGTGAACGGAATAACCCAACCCAACTCAATAATGGTGATGAAGTGAAAGTGCCATGTTCAAGAGCGACTTGCTACCATAAATTCTTCAAGTTTCTTCCCTTTTTCCCCAGTCATTGATGACCATTACCTCTTTATTTTTTGTCACGCTTGAGGAGGATAACATATGCTTGTTCTATAATTTGTCCTTTGGGCAAACCCGTCGTTATTTAATTTTTTAACGAGTCTAGTGACAGTGAAACTCGGTCTTGTCTAGATGGAAAAGTTTGTTGCTATTGTTTTAATGAGTTTAACGACAAGGATAACTTGGTCCTTTTCATGTTTAGAGAGTTTGAAAAGGGACAAAAAGAAAACTCCATCAGTTCTTTTTCATAAAATAATCCCTCAGGGTCGAAAAAGGATAAAATAATACAAGAGGGATGACATTTCCAATCACTTTAATGAGTTGAAAAGGCCAAGCGCTTGACAATCTTTTCATATTTAACGAGTTTGAAAGTGGTTTAAAGAGGACTCGAGTTTGAGGAACTAGTGGTGTCTAGGGTAACAACTGGTTCCAGTGATTTTGGAACTTATCAAAACATGATGATTTCTATAAAGAGGCTGGCTAATAAGACCACTGATCGCAACTGTTCCTCAAAAAAGGATAAAACAACCAAGTGAAAGCATATGATCGGCCAAAGGGATGGTGGTGATGAGATGAACACAACCAAGGCTCAAAAGGCTGATAGAATAGCAATGACCAAGGTTAATTACTTGTAAATGGGTTCATTTTTGACAAGCTTGAATGATGGGGAACCGTGCTTGGATTCAGTTTCATTTTTACACAAGCTCGATGTTGAGCGTTATAAAAGGTATGTAATTTCCACTTAATTCTTTATATTTTCCTTTAATTCATAACTTCTCTACATTCTAAGATGGGTATAGGATAAAGGACTATGATAAAGTTAAGGGATTTGTGATTAATGTAAAATGACTAATTATTACCTATTTCTATGCAAGAAATGAAGAAAAGGGAAGATCACCATTTCAGAGGAAAAGACAAGGTAAAACCAATTGTTGTCTCTTTAACAGGGAACTGCATCAAGACGAGGCAATCTAGATCGGAGCACATGAGCCAAGAAAAGGAAGAAGAAACACCATATCAGCGCAAGAGGACGAAGAGATAACTGAAGGATAACGATATGGCGAATCCCTCAAGATCCTTTGATCGTGAGGGATCACTACCTTAAGAATATCTGTATCTTTGGTATTTCTGCCTGGCCACTATAAAAAGGGACAACACTGCTATCCAAGGGTGTAAATTATTGTTGTTTTATAGAATTTTTTGTTGCAAATTGAAATTTGATCATCGACTCTCTTTAAAAAGTGATTACTGTAACTCTGTTTTTATGATTAATACATAAATTTTGTTGTTGTTCTATCCTTGACTCTGGAGTAACTGCAGCTGTGTGTCCCTGATGGCTAACGGCCTGGCCCTAGTGGATCACTTGTTTTTTGTACCATTATTTTCTGATTACAAGTCATTTGTGGTTTGATTTCTTTTACTTGCTTCATTCAATAATCTGTTGTTCCTTGTCATTTCATTTACTGGCTCTGCTATATTTAATTCATATTTGAATAGTAAGGTTATCATTTGTGATTGAAATTTTATGTTGTTCATTCTGAAATCATATCACATTGTTGTTCGTTTACAGAGTAACATTGTTGTTCATTTATAGATTGGTATTGTTGTTCATTTAGGTACAGTTTATCCCTAATTGTGATTATCGTTCATTCAAATTACCATTCCATTGTAACTGAAATTGTTGTTCCCTTATAATTGTGGTTAATATTTATTATGCTAAACTCAGATTATTGATTCCCTCATTCTAGATTCATTATGTGTTTACATTTGATTTAGTTCGCTGTTCAATATTTCGTAGACTTCCTTAAGCTTATTGTTCCATTCTTCGTTTGCTGTTCAATTCATTTACTGGATAAAGATTGCTGCTCAATTCCTTTATATTATGATTGTTGCTTAATTCATTCCTATAAGTTAAAGCTTTGCTGTTCGATCTTTTCAATAGATTAGTTGTTGCTCCGTTTTCTATTAACTGAATTATCAAATCAGGTAGTTGTTTTGGTGTGAACAGAATTATCTGCAACTATAGTGAACATTGACTATTGCTGTCTAGTTCCCAGATTGGAGATCTTCTCTTTGATTGTTTTTCATTTGCATCAGTTTACAAAGGAAAGAGTTATCATTACTGCATCCTTGATTGATGAATGATGTAGTTTCTTAATAAAAGGGTTTAGTTACAAAGCATTTCAATTTCTTGGCATTACATTTAGAGTTTTTTTCCAGCATTTATTTACTTTTGTAAAAGCACTATACTACTAGAATTACTCTTGATAAGTGACCGCACCAGACTGAGTACACTCGTGAGATAACAAATCGTATGTGGATTATAATTAATGTAGGGTAAATAGAGGTTAAAAATACCCTTTTTATTGCTCAACATTTTGGCACCGTTGTCGAGGAAGAGTGTAGTCAATTGCTTGTTTTGAGAGTAGTGTAAGTACCTGCTAGGAGAGAATTGAATTTTAAAAACAGAAGGTAAGAATGTGCATACGGAGCATGTAACAACCCTGCTCCCCTACCCACTTTCCTATAGATTTGTTGTTATTTTTGGTAGAAATCGGCATTTGATCTATGTGCATGACTAAGTAGAAAAATCCTGAAAAGAATCTTAAACCACTACCCAAGCCTGATAAAGCTAAGGGGCCGGTGACCCTTCGTCGATCGACCTTTATAGAAACAATCCTTAAAAAAGAAGAATCTCAACCTTCAATAGGACCTAGAAAAGCTGCTTCTAGACAACCTACTAGTTCCCTTCAGGCCACAAGATCACCATATGTAGCCTTTACTGAGGTGTACAACCAAACAGAGGAGCAAGATTTACAAGAAATGGAGAATTCTAGCCTAAAATCATTGCAAGAAGGGAACCTTAGTAATCTCTGTGAGGGAAGAGGAGAAATAGGGGAAACTAAAGAATCAAGATCTCCTCTTGGAATAGCTCAGCCATTAAGAAACCCAGATAAGGGGAGTGCTGTAAAAATCATCCAGAATGAAGTCAAGAACTAAAATCCCCCCAGACATTAGGAACTCTCATCATTCCAGACAAAGGAAGTACTATTAAGGCCATTCCTACTCTGTCTAACCAGCCTAGGAATACCCTCCTCTAAATCCTAGAAGGTTATTGGTACATATTTGACCAAATGGCCCAGAACCAGCAAACTCCCCAAACCTCCACACTACAATATCCCATTGTAGACACTGCAGTTAATGCACCTATGAAGGCAATTCCTCTCCAGCACATCCCTACATTCCATGGCCTAACATTGGAAGATCTAGATGCATTTTTGTTTGAATTTGATGTGTTGTGTAGGGGATGTGACTATACCACCGATCCCCAAAAGCTAAAACTATTTCCCTCTACATTAAAAGGAGTTGCCTTACGATAGTTTATGGGGTTAGGTGGAGGTGTTATAAATGATTGGGATCAGATGAAAGGTGCTTTCCTGAAGAAATATTAGGATTATTGTAGGTCTAGAGAGTTAAAGGATGAAATATTTCAGATGGTAGCTAGACCTAATGAGACACTAGAAGAATATGTTGAACGTTCTCAGTATAATTTTCAAAGATCTCCTTATGCATCATTACCCTTACTTGACAATGTGTTAAAAACAACATTAATTAAAGGCATGAAGGAAAAATGGATTGAAACACTAAATATTATGGGAAAAGGAGAAATATATCAATAATATTTTGCTAACATCATTGATTTATGTATCAGGAGCTCACGAGGCAGCACAAGGCTAAAACCAGTGGAACATGAGAGGTTTACAAGGGACAACAAGATCTCTGGAGAAGGAGTAACTCGTGTAGAAATCAGAAATTTACTAGAGAATTTTAAAATTGATATATTGGGGACTCTAACAATGCATCTCAATATTATGCAAGAAAAACATAACCACTAGATTCAGTTCAATTTTGTGCTATTTTTACAAAAGACCACTCTAAAGAGAACTACCCCTCACTTCCTGGTTTGAAAGCAGTATACAAAGAAGTAGAAGAATAACTAGAACTGGTGTACCTACTTAATCAGCGCCGTCAATGGTAGCCATGACAATTAGGTATGTTCCTTGATCCATCTTCTTCTTTCTAGCCTCTGCAATATCATGCTCAACAATATAATACAATGTGGAAAAATCAACCTCCTTTCTCAAATTGGTCACAACAACCATTTCGTTCATCATCACCATGGCCGAATCAAGCAAGCCAATCTAATTGGCCAAATTTTCCCTACGCTCCACCATATTGGCAAAATAATGCATATCCAACACAATGGTCTCTTCCCACTTCGGAAAGTAAAACCTGGCAAACAAACTGGCAAAAACCAATGCATTAGCAAGTAGGAACCATTCCACTCCCTCAACCTACACTGCCAACACCAAAACCCCCAGTCCAACTTAAGACTGCGACTCCCAGCCCAACCCACCCCGAAACCAAATAATAGACCAGTTCATTCCATTCAAATAATTAAAACACCAGAACTAGAAATTGATCTAACGGAGTGCAACGACCTTCAATTAAGGTCTGGGTGCATTATAGAAACCAAGGGAGATAAAAATGTTCAAATTGAAAATCAATTACCCATAGAACAACCATTACAAGTGGAAGATGTGGTCAGACAACAAACTCATGACCAAGCAACCACATCTTCTTCCCCATTCCCAGAACAATTAATCATATCACGCCCTATAGAACATCCTGACATTGATATTTTGGGAGAACTAAAGAATTTGTACATAAAAATCCAACTCCTCCAAGCTATCCAAGATATCCCAATATATGCAAAGACCATAAAAGAGCTATGTATAAAAAAACCAAGGAGGAGAATAACAAATAACCCAATAGTCCAAGTAGTTGGCACCCTATCTGATCTATTACCAGGAAGAGAGGCACCTGTCAAATATGAAGACCCAGGAAATCCAATAGTGATAGTGCAAATCAATGGACAAACCTTTTCAAATGCCTTAATTGATTTAGGGGCTGCAATTAATATTTTAACAACCACCACTTGTCAAAAATTGGGCATTACATCAGTAGAACCAACCTCCACCTTATTAGAAATGGATGACCGATCAGTGGTTAGGCCAGAAGGTACACTACATGATGTCATGGTATCCGTTGTTTCCTAGGAATATCCTATCGACTTTCTGGTAATAAACCCCCAAAACCAACTCAATGGACACCCATTAATTTGAGGCAGGCCTTGGCTTGTGACCGGTGATGCTTACATTAGCTGTCGACAAGGCAGTATGAGCATAACTAGAGGGAGTAACATCAAGAATCTAGCCCTATACCCTCCAACCTAGCCAAGTGTAACAATAATAAAAACTAACAAACATCCTATATCATACCTCACCGAAAACATTAGATCCCCATTAACCATAGAAGATGCCCTCAATTTTAAAGATCAAATAGAGGATGATGTTATTAACAACTTCACAAACCAAGCTAAATCCAGATCCCACATACAATGTCACATGATAGAGGTAGCATTTGACAATGAACTAGAAGAAGATCCTCTCAAAGACACTCATGATCCGATAATACCCACTACCTCTGTTTCAAATAACAAAAATATAGAGATTGAGCTAGGAAAAACCTTAAACATCAATACTAACCTGACTCCTAAACAATAAGAGAAGCTAGTCCAACTACTGAGAAAATATAAGGAATATTTTGCATGGGATTATTCAGACATGAAGGGAATCAATACCTAGCTATGTACACGCCACATTTATAAAGAAAAGGATCCGAGAACTGTTCGCCAACCCCAACGGAGACTTAACCCTCACCTGAAAGACATTGTGAAAGCTGAATTACAAAAACTTTTGGATGTAAACTTTATTTATCCGATCTCTAATAGCAAATGGGTCTCTCTGCTAGTAGTGGTGCCAAAGAAGAATGGAAAGTGGAGGATTTGTGTAGATTATAGAGAATTAAACAAAGTAACCCAGAAATACCACTTTCCCCTTCCATTCATTGACCAGGTATTAGATGCATTAGCAAGAGAGAAGTTCTTTTCTTTCTTGGATGGCTTTAGTGGGTACAATTAGATTCAGATTGCCCCTGAAGACTAGGACAAAACTACTTTTACCTATCCTTGGGGAACATTTTCCTATAGAGTCCTACCCTTTGGCCTATGAAATGCCCCTGCCACATTTCAACGGGCCATCCTTAGCATCTTTTCAGATTTAATAAATGAAGGGCTTGAAGTATACATGGATGATTTCACACCATACGGAGATGACTTCGACCTAGTACTAGACACATTGGAAAAGGCGCTGCAACGATGTATCGCCACCATGCTCTGCTTGAGCCATGAAAAGTGCTATATGATGATGACTGAAGGACTCATACTAGGTCATTATATCTCAGAGGCTGGAATACAGGTAGATCTGGCCAAAATTCAAATAATTTTGTTAATACCTACTCCTACCACACAGACAGAGGTACGCAGTTTTCTTGGATTTTCTGGTTATTATAGGAGATTTATAGAACATTTTTCTCAAATAGCTGCACCTCTATACACACTAACAAGGAATGCTAATTTTGTTTGGACATATAAATGCGACCGTGCTTTTGAGGATCTGAAAAAAGCTTGTGTCAACAACTGCAGTGCTCAGAGGCCCAAATTGGGACCTGCCATTTCAAATTTCATCAGATGCTTCAGACACAGCTATTGGAGCCGTCCTTGGGCAGGAAGAAGACAAAAGACCATATGCAATCTATTATATTAGCAAGAATTTGTCTCCTGCTGAGCTAAACTATACTGTTACTCAAAAAGAATTTTTAGCTGTAATACATGTTGTGAATAAATTTAGGCATTATATCACTGGATACCCTATTGTTTTACATACAGATCACTCTGCCATACAATATTTAACAAATAAACCAATTAAAAATGGTAGAGTAACAAGATGGTTGATTTTATTGCAGGAATTCGACATCACAATAAAAGATCGACCTGGGAAAGAGAATCTTGTAGCTGATTTTCTCTCATGAATCTCGAAGCCAGCAGATGCAACAACAGTCGAAGATCAATTTCCAGATGAACATTTATTCGTTGTTGTTGTCAAAACACCCTGGTATGCTCATATTGAAAATTATTTAGCAGTAGGAAAATTACCAAAGCATCTGACCCCCAAAGAATGAAAACAAATTGTTTAATGTAGTACCTGATTTTCTGGAATTGGGGGCTACCTATTTCATACAGGGGCAGATATGCGCATCAGAAGATGTGTCTGCGAAGATGAAATATTTGACATTCTCAAAGCCTATCATGACAGGCCATGTGGTGGACATTTCGCAGATTGAAGAACTGGTCACAAAGTTCTGCAAACAAGGTATTATTGGCCCACAATCTTCAAAGATGCGAAGAAATTTGTTCAAGCCTGTGACAGTTGCCACAGAGCAGGATGCCCTGGACAATTCGACGAAATTCCTTTGAACCCACAGCTAGTAATCAAACCATTTGAGTGTTGGGTGCTAGATTTTGTTGGTCTGATCAACCCATCATCAAACCAGAAAACATATATTTTGGTAGCAACAGAGTATGTTACCAAATGGGTTGAAGCAGAGGCACTTCCAAGAGCTACAAAGAACTTTGTCATTCATTTCCTGTTTGAGATATTTGTGCGATATGGCCTCCCAAGAGACATAATCACAGATGTAGGACCATAGTTTGCAGGTAATAAAATTGTTGCAATATTAAAAAACTATCATATTCAGCACAAGATTACCACCCCGTACCACCCACAGGAAAATGGCCAAGTAGAGAGCACGAATAAAGTGATAGAGGCAATATTAACAAAAACCATTGCATCACACAGATGCAATTGGGCTACAAGATTGTTGGAAGCCTTGTGGGAATACCGAACAATGTGGAGAAACACCACCTGTTATTCACCATATCAGCTAGTATTTGGAAAGGAACCCATCTTTCTAATAGAGTTTGAAATACAAACATTGGAAACAGCACAGGAGGTCAGTCTAGATTTAAATGAGGCCCAGACTAATAGACTATGACAAATCAACGAGCTAGATGAAATTAGGCTCTCGACTCTTCAACATACTGCATTAATCCAACAACAGAGAGCAAAATGGCACGACACCCTGATCAAAAAGAAAATCTTCCATGAAGGAGATTGGGCACTCCTATATGATTCCAGGTTTCAATATTTTCCGGGAAAACTTCAAACTTGCTAGGTAGGACCGTATGAAATCTAGAAAGTGCATGACAATGGCACTATTACTTTGACTACTATTGATAGATCTGGACGTACCTTTAAAGCAAATGGCCACCAAGTTTGACTGTACCACAAACAACTTACTCGGGAATCCTTTTACCAACAACTTCGGGAAGATTCTGACATGAAAATTATGGCTGAGGAAGAGAACTCTTTCTCGCCTTTGGTTCACTAAGTATTTTGATTGCTTTTAAATTTTGTACATAACTTTTTCGGTTCTATTTGTGTAAATTACTTTCTGTACAGATTTCTGCATTTCTGCAATTTTTTTTTTTTTACATTTTGTTGTTCCTTTCCAAAGGAACAACACTTTCATCGTTTTGTTGTTCCTTTTCGAAGGAACAACACTTTTGCATCTTTCTCTTCCTTTCCAAAGGAACAACATTTCTTTTCATTTTGTTGTTCCTTTTCGAAGGAACAACACTTTTTCATTTTGTTGTTCCTTTCCGAAGGAACATCATTCTCATCTTTTTGTTGTTCCTTTCCGAAGGAACAACACTTTCGTATTTTGTTGTTCCTTTCCGAAGGAACAGCATTTCCACCTTTTTGTTGTTCCTTTTTGAAGGAACAATACCTTCACCTTTTGTTGTTCCTTTCCGAAGGAACAAGACATCTGCATTTTTGTTGTTCCTTTCCGAAGGAACATCACTTTTGTTTTCTGTTGTTCCTTTCCGAAGGAGCAACACTTTTGTTTTCTGTTGTTCCTTTCCGAAGGAAGAGCACTTTCATTTTTCTATTGTTCCTTTCCAAAGGAACAACACTTTCATTTTTCTGCCATTCCTTTCCGAAGGAACAACACTTTCATTTTTTTGCTATTCCTTTCCAAAGGAACAACACTTTCATTTTTTTACTGTTCCTTTCCTAAGGAACACCATTTCTACATCTTTTGTTTGCGCTTGCTTTATTTGCTATTCCAATTAAGGAACAACTGTTGTTCCTCTCAAGGAACAACAGTTTTGAGTATGTTTTTTTCCTTTTTCTTGCGCTTTTTGTGTGCAAATATTCTTTTTTTGTCCCTCTAAAGAAACCACAATTGTTCCATCTAGAGAACAACACTTTTTGAGTGCATTTTTCTTCTTTTTGTGTGTATGGGTGCTTCACCATTTAGAATATTTTAGTGAGTGATGGTCATTTAAGGCACAACTATAAATTTATGCAAGAATACAAAAACTAGAGGATAAATCAACAAATCAAAGAAAAATTGTTATCTTTAAAAGAAATCACTTTGAATTGATAAGAGGAAAGAGGAAAGGACACAACTATTTATATCACTTTACTTTCTTTATTTTCACTAATACCAATGTGATTGATTATTTTTTTCATGATGGTTCTTTCTAAACCCCCATAATTCTCTTTGATCATTATTATTGAATAATAATAAGGGCATATTTTTCTCTATTGAGATGTTCAGTCTTCTTCCACTATCCCTACTCTTAAGGAGTGTTGAGCCACCCTCTGTATATAAATAGGAAAGTGCTATATAAAAGAAAATAAGAAAACGATACATATCTATATGATTACTAACATGATTTGTCACATGAAGGATAGGGGGTCTCATCAAGAGCCAGCCTAACATGATCATAAGGAAGAAAGTGAAGTGGAATTCCCACGATGGTCACCACACCAGGGATATGATCCAAGAGGCACATCAGAAAAATAAAAATTCCTTGGAACAGGAGGTCTCATCATGAGCTGGCCTATCCACCCTTCGCTCTTTCCTGGTGAATGGCATAGTGATTCATCTGGTTACCAAGCCAACACAATGGCCCCCATTCTGACATTGCGCAACACTTTCTTAGGCATACATAAAGGTTTATGGTTCCAAGGGTGAAATAAGCAACTCTGTCAAGGTTATGGACACTTGTGGGCAACAAAGCTATGTTGATGGTATTGAAGTCATATTTCTCATACACCAATAGTCATTATAAACCCCTCTCTTTATATCTTTATAGTGATTTCAAATGAGATTATGTCATATAACCCTTGCGAACCTTTGATACATGAAAATCATTTACAAATAAATCATGATGGCTAAAGTGGATAATGACCACATAAGAACTTTTATTCACATCAGTTGTCCTATCCTCCATTTTTTGCATCATATCACGACATTTCCATATTTATTAGTGATTTCCATCATACGCCTCAACTTCGGTAATTTGCTCATTTTTGTAAACATGTCATTTATATATATGTTGTTCCTTTATTCTTCTATGATTGCAGTTCAACATGCTACTCCTTTATTTGACAGCTAAAGCCGACCTATCACATTATATGGGGGCGCGAGTGATATCCATAATTCACTGGCATACGTGTTAGTTCATTATTTAGAGGTATTGTGACTTCACCAAAACTAGGGAATAGAAAGTCTAATGGTATTGTGTTTCACAATATGCATGGAATGCTGTTCCAATGCCATTTCCATGTTTTTCTCTACAAAATTAGTAGTGAGTTAGAGTCTAAACAGCTTGTTGTTCCATCATCTTCTCTGTGTTTTTTCAACAGTGAGCTAAAAATTTGAACAATTTGTTGTTCCATCGTCCTCTCTGTGTTTTTACAGTGTGCTAAGCTTGAACAAGATGGAAGGAAGATCAATTCGCAGTGAGCCACAGGTGTTAATGGTCTCTAACGCTGCATGAGAAATCATAGCAAGGACAGGATGGATAGCCTACCTTAACCGTCTACAAAAATCTTACGAGACGGTGGCAATTGAATTTCTACATAATTTGTAGGAAAATCATTCCATGGTGAGAGGGAGACAGATAGCAGTCACAGATGACATAATTTGCTGAAGTTTCGGGGCTGCCATTTGTTGGACATGTATGGACTCTGAAAAAGGTGAGACTTCAATACGCCATAACCATCTTCTGGGATGAAGGGTCGAACCTTACTGTCAAAGGGAAAGGAGTCATGCTGGTAACCCTGGGAAAGCCTTGGGCATAATTGGTGAGAATTGTCCAAAGCTACATCACTTGCGATGGCAGAAAAGACATGGTAAGATCATGCCATCTCAAACTATTAGCCTCATTAAAGCAAAAATGTGCTGTGAATTTGTCTGCATTCTTAAATTTTTTATTACATGATGTTTCCCGAACCATGAGAAAATCTTGCCATGTAGAGTTAGTAGTAAGCCATCATGGTTTAACTTGGTTGATAGTCAGTTACAGTCTTGCCCAATAGTAGAGTAGTTGGGAAGAATTTATTTTCTAGATAGATGGGGGACTGGCCTTGCTAGCCCCAAAACGAAAGCATATTGCTAGCACATCAAGTAGACCTCCGAAATGAAGACAATCTGTCAGATTGGCAAGGAGCAAAGGAATGCTCGGAAATTGTTAGGGAAAAATTAGCCAGCCTATGGAAATACATGATTCAGAAGATTGGCAACCCCCACAGCTTGAAGGTGGGGAAAATGAAGAAGAATTAGAGGGAAATAAAGAAGAAGAACCGAAGGAGGAGACTAAGAAATCCGGTCAGGAAGAAGGGGAGGAAACAAAGAAACATAGCAAAAGTCCATTGTAAAACCCTCTACAAGAAGATGAATTAGCCCAAATTTTGGCCAATATGGGTGAGTATGTCCAACCTCACATACCACTCAACCCCCATACTAAAGAAGGGCTGCAGAAACACTCTGCTCATGATAAGAGTGCATCTGAGGAAATGTGTGACGAGGAGGAAGAAGAAGAGGATCACTCTGCTCATGATAAGAGTGTATCTGGGGGGAAGAGTGATGAGGAGGAGGAAGAAGAACAATCTATTCCTAGTCAAAATACACCTGAAGAACTACATGATGAAGAAGAGGTAGAAAAAGAAGCTGCCCAGGAGATAGCAGAACAAACCAGGGTTTCTACCCCTGAAAAAACTAATCAACAGAACACTGAAGAGGTGTTCTAAGAAGGAAACATGGAAATTGGTGAAGGCGAAGGTACAATACCTAAAGTACAAAGCCCAGGCCTGAGGAAAGAAATGGTTGTTCCTTCTAAGAAAACAGATGAAATTAAAAAGTTGCGAAAGGAACAACAGAGATTGCTTAACGTAATTAAGAAACTTCAACAATAAATAAGAGTCTTAAAAATGGGGAAGAACTGAAAGGAATCCCTGGGGCAAAGCGTGCAGCCACCCAGGAAAAACCCCATAAGAAAAAGACCAAGAGGACTCAAGTCAAACCTATTATTCAAAATCACAAGGAACAACATTTGGTTATTGCAAATGTAGAAGCACAAACCGACAACACACCAACCTGTGATAAGGAAGTCCACACAGAGGCATTGTTCTCTAGCATTATGACCAACTGGACAGTTTGTGAGAAGGAAACTCAAACCATAAAAACTAGATGTTGCAATAAGGAGATCCAAGTAGATCTCAAGCCCAAAATTGTCATGATGGATAATGACCTGAGGATAGTAACTCTACAAAAAGATTTGGCACAAGCCCAACAAACAATAGAGAAACTCACAAAGGAAATTGTTCTTCAAGAAAAATATTGGAAGTTACAACAGTAGCTAAAGAACATCAATGCATCGGAAAGGCAGGCCTTCGATGGATGGTGAAGGGTAGAGGAAACAGTCAAAAAGGTAACCCATAGACTAGACATAGTTATAAATCAAATGGATACCTTATGTTCTCTGTATACTAATGTTCTAGTATGTAGGGCACCCGCTAGAAACTATGCTTTGTTTTTTATGGAAAGATATTTACAATTGAAAATTAAGGCTTTCAAGGCAGGAGTGCTCATAAAGATAAAAACCATTGATCATTTCATAAACTGTTGTAAGCATTACGGGGTGAAAGTTCAGTGATTGTTATGTGAATTTTATTTGCACAATCTTGTGTTAGATGCAGAAACAGAACAAAACCCTAGCCCTTTTGTGGCTGATGTGCAACTTCAAGCATTTATTTCTTTTCCTGTCAATCAAATAAAGTGGCTTAAAGCCTAAAATATCTTCCAGAGACAGGAGAATGGGTTAGATCTGTGGGTAAGGGGTGAATCTAGAAACTCATTGAAATTATGGAATAAACATAGGAGCTTAATGAGAACTCAGGGTGTGACCCACACATTGGGACCTATTCACACAACAGTCATCCGACAAGGGGTAGAATACTTCCTAACCATAAAAGACCTTTCCATAGCAGCAACCAAATTCCGATACCAAACTTCTAATTGGAATATCCAAAATAGAGAGCCATTCAATTATGATAATTTTAAGCTAGCTGCTGACCACTTGGTTATTTATGGTGACCTAATATTGAGAGAAGGCCCATCTTGTTTAGGCTGTAGGTTCCAAATTCCAATCATCTGGTATCTTGCACTAGGGTATAGCGCCTTATATGAGTTTCTTGAAGGTCAGATAGGGCATATTTTTGAAGTCTTAGCTAGAAATCATGGTTCTAGACCACTGACTGAAAATCCTTCTCCAGCCTATTCCCTAACTAGCTTGCATGTCAATTACAATGCTTTCATGAGGGCATGAAAAAGGGTAAGCAGGGGGTGTGTTGAGCATTATAAAAGGTATGTAATCGCCACTTACTTCTTTATCTTTTCATTTAATTCATAACTTATTTACATTCTAAGATGGGTATAGGATAAAGGATTATGATAAAGTTAAGGGGATTTGTGATTAACGTAAAATGACTAATTATTACCTTTTTCTATGCAGAAAATGAAGAAAAGTGAAGATTTCCATTTCAGAGGAAAATACAAGGCAAAACCAATTGTTGTCCCTTTGACAGGGAACCACATCCAGATGAGACAATGTAGATTGGAGTGCATGAGCTAGGAAAAGGAAGAAGAAATGCCATATTAGTGCAAGAGGATGAAGAGATAACTAAAGGATAACGATATGGCGAATCCCTTAGGATATCTTGATCATGAGGGGTCGCTACCTTAAGAATATCTGTATCTTTGGTATTTCCACCTACTATAAAAAAGGACAGTGCTGCTAAGCCAGGGGGTAGATTATTCTTATTTTACAGAATTTTCTGATGCAAACTGAACTTTGATCATCAACTCTCTTTAAAGAGTGATTATTGTAACTCTGTTTTTATGATTAATACATAAACTTCGTTGTTGTTCTGTCCTTGATTCTGGAGTAACTTCAACAGTGCATCCCTAGTGGCTAAGAGCCCGGCCCTAGTGGATCACTTGCTTTTTGTACCATTATTTTCTGATTACAAGTCATTTGTGGTTTGATTTCTTTTACTTGCTTCATTCAGTAATCTGATTTTCCTTGTCATTTCATTTACTGGCTCTGTTATATTTAATTTGTATTTGAATAGTAAGGTTATCATTTGCAACTAAAATATTATTCTGTTCATTCTGAAATCATATCACATTGTTGTTTGTTTACAGAGTAACATTGTTGTTCATTTACAGATTGGTATTGTTGTTCATTTAGCTACGGTTTATCCCTAATTGTGATTGCTATTCATTCAGATTACTGTTCCATTGTAACTGCAATTGTTGTTCCCTTATAATTGTGGTTAATATTTATTATGCTAAACCTAGATTGCTGATTCCCTCATTCTAGATTTGTTGTGTGTTTACATTTGATTTAGTTCACTATTCAATATTTCGTAGACTTCCTTAAGCTTGTTGTTCCATTCTTGGTTTGTTGTTCAATTCATTTACTAGTTAAAGATTGTTGCTCAATTCCTTTAGATTATGATTGTTGCTTAATTCATTCCTGTAAGTTAAAGCTTTGTTGTTCAATCTTTTCAATAGATTAGTTGCTTCTCCCTTTTCTTTTAATTGAATTATCATTTCAGGTAGTTGCTTTTGTGTGAACAGAACGATCTACAACTGTAGCAAACATTGATTATTGTTGTCTAGTTCCCAGATTGGAGAACTTCTCTTTGATTGCTTTTCATTTGCATCAGTTTACAAAGGAAAGAGTTATCATTACTGCATCCTTGACTGATGAATTCTATAGTTTCTTAAGAAAATGGTTTAGTTACAAATCATTTCAATTTATTGCCATTACATTTAGAGTTTGTTTCTAGCATTTATTTACTTTTGTGAAAACACTACACTACTAGCATTACTCTTGACAAGTGACCACCTCAAACTGAGTGCACTCTTGCTGGGTTGATAATTAATGTAGGGTAAATAGAGGTTAAAAAGACCCTTTTTACTGATCAACACTCGAAACGAAGAAACTATGCTTGAAGTCAATTTCATTTTTACACAAGCTCGAAACGACAAAACTATGCTTGAAAAAAAAAGTTTGCATGCCCCCAGCATGATAAAAGGGAAAGTCTCTTGTAACCAGATGGAAGTCACTGTGGTGAGGTAGGACAACTTTGTCTAGAATAGACAAAACACCTCCTTGGCTTTGTCCAGAATAGACAAAGGTGAATGATGTATCAAACTAATCACATAACCTACAAGGAAATTTATCTTTACAACTAGGTGCATGCCCCCAAGCTTCATTACACTCACCAGACTACACATGGTTATCAGGTGGATGGAATGAAGGTTCAATTGATATCGTTGATGCAAAAGGACCATTTAGGGATGATGATTAACTTGGAGCTATGCTTGGACTAGGAAATGAAAGTGGTCAATGGTGACAATTTTGCCTTCATGTGGGAAATGCATCACTCCGAAGAGTTTTGAAACAATAGCTTCCATGTTATAAACATAGTAATGCCCAAGAAGTAAATTTTAGTCTAAAGGTCCTGGGACTACCATCACATTTAGATGAATGGTTTTCCCTCCCAAAGTAATAGGTAATTTAGGAAGGATCCCTAACGGTCAACTGGTTCCTTTGTTAAAGTCTAATAAATTCTATGTAACAGGCATATGCGATGGCAAACCAAGCGCTTTCCAAGAAGTTGAGGAAAGGATACTCACTGATGCACCTTCATCTATAATAGGGCAAGATACGATCATTTTATGAACTTGTACTATGATCTAGAAAGGTACATAAGATGGAAGGTGGGATCTTGCTAGTCGATTCCAATCAAAGGAAGTGACTAGACTACTTGGAGGGGTAACCGAAGAAATGGGTGAATTAACTGCTTATGTTACAAGAACTGGAGGATTTTCCTCTTGTCTTAATGGAACAGGTCTATTGCCCCCAAGCTCATTAGAATCCGAAGTAACAAAAAGAACGTGAACTATATCATTTTCACTCTCTTCAAGAAAGGTATGATTAGCTGAAGGTGAAATTGTGTCAATTGTTACCTCGACCTGTTGATTTTGGTTGGGTATGGACTCATAAGATTCTCTTTCAGAGAGAGTGGTTTCGACTGACTGTTGATTTAAGTCAGTCAGTTTTCCAACTAGTGAAGGAACTAGGGAGAGTTTCTTGTAACCAAATGGGAGTCACTGCGATGAACCAGGATGGTTATCCAACACTCTTTTGGCTTCATCCAAAAAGGGACAAAGGTGAAGGGCATGGTTACCTTCACATAACCTACATGGAAACTTAACTTTTCTCCTATGTCCATAAACTTTACTATCACTAGTTGAAGGTGTGTTACCAACATGATCTCTAGAAGTTGATGACATGGGATGTTGTGAATGGGGAGACCATTCTTTCAAGATCTGAGGAAAGCAAGGACAATCTCGATGAAAATGGTCTCCTATACAAATTATGCATCAAAATTTGGGTTTGGGAAGTTTAATGGACAGATTTTCATTAGATGATGCATTCAAAGCAATGGTTGCTTGGTAGCCCCCTTACTGAATTGGCTTTTTCTTCTTCTCCTCCTCCTTCCCTTTCTTCTTCTTCTTAGCCACCTGGTTACTAGTATCACTACTTTCACCAAGCGAATAGGAAGAAGGGGAGGGAAAAACAAACGAGGAAGAAGGCAAAGGGTTAATTTCAGGTTCAACTAGAGGTGTACTCGATTGCGGAGAAATCACAACATTTTGAGCCATAGAGGTTGAAAACAGCCATACTGGCAGGCCAATGGTAATTCCCAGAAGGGACAACGTAGCCATGTAAGGAGCATCAATATTTCCCCAAGAATGAAAAGGACTAGGATTACCTTCAAAAGGGATTCCTTGATTAGTGGACTTCGAATTCGTTGCCATACGTCTCAACCTAAGATCAACTAAGGAATATGGATGTTATTCCGGATTCAGTTAATTTTAATGACGCTTGGACACAACTTTTTGTTTTCAATTTTTAAGAGTCGAGAAAAAGCTAAAGATGACTCTAGTCTCCTTCGATTTTTAATGAGCCTAAAAGGACAAGTGCTTAGATGGACCTTTTCTTTTAAAGAGTCGAAAAGTAACGAAAGTGACTACTCTGGAAAATCTAGATAGAGGGATTACCAAACGAATCGTAAAACTACAATATACACCTTGGTGATAAATTAAAGAGAAATTACCAAGCACTTATGTACAATAGTCAATCTTCCCAAATGTTGTGTTTAGTGCATTGCGATCAATAAGGTGGTAGACTCAGCTTCCAATGGATAAAGGATATAAGCCTATTGTGGTCTCCCAATATATACGTGATAGTACAGGGGGCACAAGTCCGTGATAGAACTTGTTGTATCAAGGAGGAGGAATCACCCAACATTAAATGAAAATGATAGCCACTAGTTTTAATGATGCTAGAACACATCTCTAGCCTAGACCTCTAGATATGTTGCATTAAGTTCCAAAGCATTGTTAGGTTCATTGAAATATATTTTAAAGTTGATCTTGCTTAGAGTTTTCCTTTCAATGGTTCACCATGTGATGATAATCTAAGATTCCTAAGATGCAATCGACAATGATAAGCAATCTTTGTTTATTTTGAGCAATGAAAATCCTAGCTAATAGGGAAAGAAAATTACAATGATTTTAAACAAAGAGGAAAGAGCACACCCTAGTGAATTTCCCTAAATCATATTTTCACACAGAAATCTAAAAATGCTAAGTGCAAATGCATGTATTTGTTTTCATTCTCCTTAATGTGAAAAATCCTAATAAGGAAAACTAAATGTAGCAAAGATCTGAAATATTTCATTCAAAATGACATTTTCGACAATTTCTTCTTCAAAAGAGAAAGGAAGACTCCACGACACTTTTCAATTTTGAATAAAAATGATTTCGACACTTTGAGTATAAACAAATCAGATCAAATACATGAAGAAAATTTCAATCAATTATCAAAGGAAGGAAGAATTCATGAGACTTCTCTTTTTGACACAAAACGACAATTACGATACATTTTGCATCAAAGAAACAAATCGATTTAAATAATTTTTAGACAAAGGATTGTAAATGATGAAAAAACAAACAAAAAAATTCACTAATCCTAATCTAAATGAGGCTAATTTACGTGATGCAAGTAGGCTTCAGTAAGGAGGCACTGTTCATATGCAGCAAAACAACTAAACAAAACTAAAAACAAGGTCAAAAACCCCCAATTTTAGAATGGAAAAAGAGTTTAGTCAGTCATCACACCTAGGCTTCATAGAAACATGGATGCATCAGACTTACCACGCTCAGGAGGTGCGATGCATATTGGGTTATAGTGGAAGATAGTGCGATGGTCCAGGGAGTGCAACTGAAATGGGTTTTGGCTTAGATGTGCAGTTGTTTTCAATGAGTTAAGTTGAGTTTTAATGAACAGTAAAGAGCAAGGTATGAAGGAATGTCTTGGGAGGTTACTAAGCTACCAAAAGGGCATCTAGAATGGCTGTAATTCAAATTTTTAATTCATAAACTAAACCAGAGATTGACTAAAGCAGCATTCATCTACTATGCAATTTCAGAGCAAGAGCAGTTCGAAGGCCTCCTGACTGAATTCAGGCTCTGTCTATAGTTTATAAAACAAATAATAATAACAAACAAACATCTGTTCTTCCCTAGTGGAGTTTCCAATTTGTTTCTGGGAAGACTAGTATTCCTAAAGAATGTTAGCTCTCTAGGTTTGGCAGCTACCCTAGAAACAACAGTTTAAAGCAATTCAATGATTTCTTCTATGTGTAACAGATAAGAGAAACATAATTGAACTAGCCTGGAGCTTTCGCTTAATCCCTGCTTTTCTCTCTCTCTCCTTTGATAGATCTCACAACCCCTCCCCGTACTTAACACGCTTGGAGAGTACCCGGACAAGTACATTAACAAAGAACCATCAAAGTATTGTGATCTATTACAACATAAGCATTACAGAATCAGGTATATAACAAACAAATGATAGCATTCACAAATGATAACATTCACAATTTCACAATCATATGGAATAAAAATTGAAGAACTTTGTTAATAGAAGGGAGAATTACAACCCAGTTGTCTGATCCAACATCATCCTCCCAGCTTCAACCCTTTCACCTCATGAAATAGCAAGATCACACCAACAATACAATGCTCCTACCTCAATTACAAACTATCAGCACTTCCTTACAATTTACAATATTCCAGCCTCTAGATCTCTTGAATTGGAGATCCATTTATAGATGTGTGCAAGGGAGTGAGTCATCCATGGGGTTTGATTAGTTTCATTCCACTTGTTACAATTGGTTCCACTTGGAGATTTCTTAGATCCCTTATTCATCCTTGGGTGAATTCAAAGAGGCAAGTGGCACAGGAGAAGTTTCTAGAAGATTCTATGAGCAACCACCTAGCAAACTGTCTTGGACATTTGTTCATCCTAGCCCATTGCACCCTATAGAAGGCCTAATCAGTATGCATCACACCCTGGCAGTGTACCACTCAGTATGCATCACACTTTGCCAGTGGAGCAATTAGTATGGTTTAATTTAGGCCATTTCTGGATGGTTTCTTAGGTGGAACGTTTGGGGAATGATGCATTCAAATGACTATGTTCCTTTAGGGCATGAAGAAAGTCATTTAGGGGTTGATGAGCCCTAGTTTATTGACATATAATTTTGGGGTTGATGTGCCCAAATATTTCTATAACACTACTTTAGAAAAATGTCGATTGCGATTTGTGATTCACTCCCGGACCTCCAATATGTTTTTTTCCTTCACTTCAAAGGCAACAGAACCTCTAGACTTCAACAGGCCATATCTTTTGATCCAAAAGTCCATGTTCAGACTTCCATATACTGTTGGAAAGCTCGTTCTGAGCACTATGCAAATGAGAGGGTCTGATTTAGCTTTGAGAGCTTTTGTGGCTTGGAAGAGGGATTCAAAATTCACTACTCATTGGAAACTTTGGTCAACTCAAAACTCATAATGCGGTGAGTGACAACATTGGCTCCAACTGGGGATAGTGCCTTGTTAGCAAGGTGCTGAGAACGTGCAGAATGTGAACTTCTCTTTTTGGGGATGGAGTCTTTTTAAACAAGCCAAATTTTTGTGCAAGTAAAACTTTAAGCAGAAAACTAAAAAGTTTATCTAATAATCACAATAAACACATCGGTATTTACAATGAGTGCAAGGAAGTACCTTTTAATTCTAGAAATAGAGTTTGAGGAACTCACCATTTACTGGTAGCTCCAACAATTCACGTTCCATATTTTTGAGTAGGTATGTATTATTACTTTTCTCTTATGATATTTTGGTAAAAGACTCTCGAGAGTTAGGGCTCCATTTGAATTCATTCTCCCTTTTTAGCATATCAATGATATCCTTCACTTTTTCTGCATAGTTGAGTATGAACCTTCTCAAGAAATTGATTCTCCCCAAGAAGACTTGGACCTCTTTGTTATTTCTGGGTAGAGGAATTTGACTAATAGCTTCGAATCGCTCAGGGTCAATCTTCAATCCTTCTTATGATACTATGTGACCTAGTAGCTTCCCCTCACTCTAGGAAAATTAAGACTTCTTGGGATTTAAAGAAAACCCATACCTCCTGCATTTCTCAAAAGGTGATCTTCAAGTGGAGGACAGGTTCTTCATCGGTTTTAGAGAAGATTGTGATATCATCCAAATATACCACTACAAACTTGTATTGCTCCCCTACAAAATCTATATCCATAGCTCTATGAAAATTGGCCCCTACATTCAGAAGACCGAAAGGCATGTGAGCATACATGAAATTTCCCCAAGGGGTGGTGAAAGCAGTCTTCTTCTGATCATTAGGGTGGACTTCCACTTGGTTGTAATCAGAGAAGCCATCCATCATGGAAATTTTAACTGAGCCCACCACCTTTTGTAATATATAATCCATCTTGGGAAGTGGGTAATTGTCTTTCAAAGATGCCCTGTTAAGGTTACGAAAATCTATGCATAACCTTATTTCCCCATTCTTTTTTTCGACTAGGACTAGATTGGCAACCCACTTTGAGTACCTTAAAGGCACTATGATTTTAGCCTGTAGAAGTTTCCTCAATTCTTTTTCAATAGAGGGGAGTAAGAGTGGATTAATATTCCTAAGCTTCTGCTTGCATGGTTTTATTCCACTCTTCAAAGGAATCTCATGACATATGATGTTAGTATTAAATGCTTTTAAATCCTCATAAGACAAATAAAAAACATCCTTATAGATTTTGAAAATATTTAAATACCTTTGTTTGTATCGTGAGGGGATTCCCTTTGATAGCCTGACCAACTGGGGTTCATTTTTTGGGCTGATATTGCAATTTTATACTTGTCTGCCCATCTCTGGAGCCATTATTTTGGAGGCTACACCATTCTAGTTAAATAATTTTTCCAATGGAACTAGCCCACGAGGAATAGTATTCCCTTCCAGCTGTAGAATTTTTGGTCTGGCCACCATGTTCTCCCATGAAGTTGGTTCTTGACCTTCCGCTTGTTCCTCTTCCTAATCAATAGTCAAGCTAGTGAACTCCCCAACTACTTCTATAAACTGTTTGACCTTCTCATCGTCCTTGAATACCTTCCAGTCCTTGACATTATCAGTTATAGAGGGTCTATGTCTGACCTCCACCCCATACCTCATAAGCAGATTTTGAGGAGATTTGAAGTTTCATGCTGCTACAACAAGGGAATTAGCCATTGTGTTTTCTTATCTGGAAAGAAATTGGATATTAAAGGCCAAGAAGAAGTTATCAATTAAATCCCATACTTCATTTTGGTAATTCCTCAATCTTGGGTGTTTAACGTGGTACTAATTTGAGATCTGTTTTACAATAAACTGAGAGTTTCCATGCACAGTTAAGCATTCAATATTCATATTCCTCATTGTTTATAGCCTAAGAAGCAATACTTCATACTCTGCCACGTTGTTGGTTGCCTCAAACTCCAACTTGAATGAGAGGGGTATCAAGCTGCTTCTAGGACTTACCAACAATACTCCTACCCCATTTCCCTCTTTAGGATTAGCTCAATCAAAGTATAATTTCCATACTTTGTTTGTATATTTGTTCTGGTCATCTAACTACATCATTATATGTACTTGGGTTTCTTCTAATATGGTCTCATATTCTTCTAAGTCTAGGTAGAAGAGGGAACTTTCTTTTCCATATACAAGAGAATTCCTAGAATCTTCAGTTGGGGTGACAATTTTTACAAATCTAGACTCTTTGCACAACCTCCTTTCTTCACCTCCAAAAGTGGGAATAGTGGCATAAGTTAGATCTAACTTGATAGAGCTCCCCACCTTGGAACCCAGGGACCTAGATAGGAGAATGTTGAATCCAGGGGGAATATATTCCACTACTATGTCCATCACTACACTCTTCACAAGGATCTGAGCTAGGTTTACCACTAGATATTTTATCATTCCCAAGCATTTGAATCTCTTAGAGTCAAAGGAGTATAGGTCCTTGTAGGGTCTAGTGATATGTAATCCAAGTTGCTCCATCATGGCTAAGGGCATGAGGTTATGTGAGGCTCCAGAGTCCAACATATAGTTATGCAATAAGAGGTCATGGATTACCAGGGTCACATAGAAGGGTGCACTAGAAGAATCGAGTTCTTCAACATGAGGCCCAAAAACAACCATTGGTCTTTCTTCTTGGAGGTTTAAACAGTCATGGGTTGGTATTGTGATGGATGGGAGCATGAACTGGGAGACTTGAGCTTTATAAATAGGTTGTTTTAGAAGTTCAGTTATGGGAACAAGGATCTTTACCTTCTTGAGTTCCTTCGAAATATTTAATGCATACTAGCCCTTTTCTATGCCTCCCATCTCTACCTCTCTTTCTTTATCCTCGGTGGTTTTCATCATAACGGGTGCCTTTTCTTTTGTATCTTCCTCAGAGCTATTGCATTCCTTGTTTAAGGAGGATTTTACTTTGCATAAGTCAAGGTTCAGCTTCCCTTTTCCTTTATTTAATACTAGGGGAATATTTTGGGGAGAAATTTCCTCTTGTTGTTCAAGTTCCCTCAACCTTTTTTTTGAAGATTTGAGATCATACTCTCGATGTATCTATGCATGCATGAAATCTGAAAATTGTTTACAATAATCCCCTATGACCTCCTCATTTATCCCTGCTTATTTATCAAGGTACATCCCATGGTGAGCCATGTTTTCCTGTTCCTCTTCAGAGAAGGAGAACTACAACCTTCCTTGTGTCTCATGTGTATCTAGTGTTTGTTCATCTAGATCATCTTCTAAATATAGAGGAGGATGGATCTAATCGAGTTGATCTTTTCTTTCCCTTTGAAGTATTTGCGATGGTGGCCTTCAGTACTAAGGTTTGTAACGTCAGTTGTTACCTTGAGCATTCTGTTTAGGGAGATTCTTGTTCTCAAGCTCAAGATTCACCACTTTGTGTGATAAACTCTTAATGAGCATATCCATTTATTCCCACTTCAGATCTGCTAATTCTTTACCATGACCAGAGGAGGATGCTTCTTATTTCCCCCTTTTCTTCTCATGAGGTTTATTCTTTCCTCGACTTCCATGCTGAGGTGAAATTTTCTTTGACCTCAAGAGCATCCACTTGGAGTTGATATAAAGTATGAGACTTCCTCTCACTCAGGGTAGAACCAAATTCAGACTCAAGGGATCCCACAAATACTCCACGAGAAATAATTTGAGGAGGCTTTATCTGAACATGTAGGTTATTATACTGCTTATTAAATCTTTTTATGGATTTTTAAATGTCCTCTTATGGCTTCTTCCTTATAGCACTGAACTCTATGACAAAATACTCATGATCTCTTTGTTCACCCCACTTTTCTGTGAAAGAGTTTTCGATTTCTTCCCAAGTGGTGATCACTGATGGATGAATTGGGTAGGGATTTAAACCCCCTGTTGTCTTCTCCATCAAGGGATTGCAGAAATATTCTCAAGACCACATCCAGTTGTTCAACACTTAGATTCTCAACAAAAGCACATAAGGTTTCGATGTGTCTCTATGTAGTGTTTTTGTCTTCCCCATTAAACCTAGGTAAAAGATTTAGGTAGTCTCGAGGCATAGTACTTAGGCGTTGAGGTAAATCAAGAGGGGCATTTTATTCAATAGGAAGCCCAGAACAACCATCTAGATTAATGGGGGATGATTAAGATTTACAGGGGGAACTTGGGCCAAAACCATAGTAGTTGGAGTAACTAGGCTGAGAGTAGTGTGATTGAGTGTATAGTGGATATTTCTATTATTGAGGACAACTTTACCTTTTTCAATCTCAGGAGGAGGAGGAAATGAAGCAAAAGGAGTCATAACTTAGATTTATTTCTCTTCAATCTCTGATTTGGGGGCACAATGCTCTAGCTCATCTTCTACAAGGTACGTAAGGACCTTAGGAGTAAACTCGGAGCAGTGGATGGAAACATGTTGGGAGTTGGAAGAGGAAGCTTCAAAGAATGATGAGACAGTAGCACAGGTAGTAGATGTTTTCTCCATCCAGACTCTCCTAAAAATTAGTTTCTCTAGGTAAAATACAGAAGAGGTTTTCTACTGAGAGGTATCTGATAGGGTGCGGGGCTTTCTAAGAGCCAATATGATAAATGACAACGATATTTGTGGAGTCTCCAAGGTGATGGGGATGCAATCAGAACATACTTTCTCACCTACACAAAGAGTGCTTAACTTGTCGTATCTCAAGGGAAAAATCATTCAATACATTCCTCGACAACAACGCCAGAAGATGTTGTCGCTTCTAGAGAAAGCCTTGGATTGCTTACAAGACCAATGCCTGGTAACATCTATCTTTATGTGTCTTATATGGTCTCTAGTAAATCGGAGACATCATATACATATTATACACATAATAATCACAAATATACAAATAAAAACATGGATTGGTTCCTTCATCCAAGGACATAAACCATGTATTTCTGGTGTCCTTTCACTTATATAACTCACAAGAATATAGGTATAAACTAGTGGAGGCCGAGTAATTCGAGGACTTATAGTTTAATCATCTTTTAAAAAGTAATGAAAGAAGAGAGGGGGAAAGACTATCTCATCACATAGAGCTTCAAACATCAAGATTTCTACACTTATCTAAGTTAAATATAGACATATGGATGAAAGAGGATTGGATGCTATGATTCATTGAGCACAAATTTAAAGATATAATCTCAAAGATTCATATAGGCATGTGCATTAACTTATCAACACAAATGAATCCGTAAGAACATATGAGACATTTTTGGCAACTATAATTACATGAAGTTAGAGAGAAAATGTGAACATAATGGAAGTTTAACGAAGAAATAACATACTATAATACTCAAAGATTGGAATCGCCACTATTTCATTGATATTCAGAAAGATGCAAATATGGAATCCATACAATTTCAGAAATCATATATAGTTTTTCCACAGAATTCATAACCTTTTCTAAGTGTTTCTTCCTCCTTTTATAAGGAAAGCGGGAGCAAGAAAATTAGTTACAAAAATATCTCTTGGCTAGAGTTGACAACTTTTTGTATGACTAGCTGTCTCAGCATGCAACCTGTAATTATTAAAATAGTAAGATAGCTTTCTTGAAAAAAAAACAAAATAACAACATAATGATTAAAAACAACAAAACATAAGTAATCTAGCGAAACTGAAATGATGGTCTTGGAAATATCTCCATGCCACTCTTCTTTGCTGGCCTCTGGTCCATACGTGTTTCTGCTAAATCACGACTAATCCTCTCTCAGCCAGTTCCTTGTCACTTTCAGTCTTTAACAGTTTTGTTCCTTCTCTTTCATGAAGCAGGAGCAGTTACCCATCATGGAGATAACAAACTCTGGACATAGCTTCCAACTCATCTGCCCTCCCAAAATCCCTGTAAAACACTATCGACACCTTGATATGCATGGAAATGAAATTATGGTGTAATATGGAGGAATTTATGGTGTTGGCACTTATCACTAAAAACATTACAAAACAAGCGAGTTCCGATCCGCTTTAGGCCCCTTTGCTTCAGTCCTTTTTGTAATTCTCTTCATATGACCAGGGTCTAAAACTAGGTGTTTAGCCCTAAGGCACTAGAGCCTTTAGACTCCTGTTGGGGGGCCTTTTTCCTTTTAAACATAGAATCCTTCACTTCAATGATTTATGATGCTCGCCTTCAGTGTCTCTCGTTGACACTTACAATCGTCGATCCACAGGATTGGGCCCACATGGGATATTGCAATCGAAATATAGGAGAGAGAGCCTTTTTACCATCTTTCACAGTGTTTTCTGATTGCCCAGACGCAACGGTTTATAGAGTGCATCACATATAAAATCACATCCGAGAGGGGTCTCGCATATCACAATCGCAGGTCAGAAGCGACTTTAGCAGAGGAGGGACTTTGATTTGTGAGATCACTGATCATCGATTTGTGGGATTAATTATGTCAATCATGCCATGTGTCACTTTTTGAGTGGTGACATGTGTTGCTCGGATATTACTCCATAGGACCCCTGAAAATGCCAAATTTGCATGCCACATGTCCTTTGTACCACCCCGTCATGCTGATGTCAGGCGCCACATGGCTTTATTAGGACCAATAGGATTCTACCATGTGGCCCCCCTAGAGGAGAGAGAAAAGGTCCCATCTGTCCTTGGTTTTTCTTTGAATTTTTTTGTTAAATGAAATGGGCCCCTCCTAGTGCTTTAACACTAAAGGCCCAAGTTTCGGCGATCAAATTATTCAAAATTGGTGCTTAACAATGGAGATTGGTATTTCCAGTAGATTGATGTCTACAAAGATTTCAAAGAGTAGGTTGATGCCTATTAGGGTTTGTACGAGTGAGGATTGATGTCTTTAGGAGGTTGGTTCCTACAAATATTTGTAATAGTAGATTAATGCCTACAAAGAATTATACAAAAAAATCAATGGTTTTCACTCGAAAAGATTTCCACATAAATTTTGTATCTCATGTTTTGTAGTTAATAGATCTCATATATAATTGTTTTCTTATGGTTTATAAATGTTCAAATAAATGAAAATTGACTTATACTATTTCATCATCTTTCCCAAATAAAAATGTGTACTCAACAAATTTGAGTGTCCCTTATCAAATAGTTTAGCCTCTCTCTAGACATTTATTATAAACTATGTCTAAAGCAAGCCAGCAAGCCACCATTTGTTACTTGACTAAAATGTCTAAAGCAAGCTCCGATTTGTTACTTGAGTAACATCCCTTACACCACAATGCAAGCCATAAAAAATAACTTCTGTGATTTGTTTTGGGCATGGAAATGGAACTTCATGTTGATGGTCTTAGTTGAGTAGACTTAGAGAGAGAAAACCAAAAAAACCGTGGGAAATAATAAGAGAATGATGGAGTCTAAAGGAAGCACTTCGTGTATGTGTACTTACCTTTAATCCCCATCGTTAGGTGCTCCCATTTACTCTTTATGTTGTTTGAATATGAGTTTATTTGAAAGGTCCATTCATCATTATTAGCATTGTCCCACTTTGTGGGGCATGAAGACGATAGTGTTGGGTTTTTCCACATTCATGTTTGTCATTTTGCCAATCAACGTGCTTCTATTTTCTAATGCGGTAAATACTTTTTAATAAGATAAAACGGTTCCTTCAAATCCAATCTCTCTTAAAATATCATTTAAATTAGACCTCACATTAACATAAGGATTTCTCATAAAGATGAAATTTATTAATTTAATAAAAGTTAACCATTAAGTCATGGTACTATGTCTCATAGATGAGAACTTGAGATTTGTATACTTATTAATTAAACATTCTAGATAAGTATAGTAGGAGATTATGAGTACATCATCTTTAATAAAGTAATATATTAGTGTGTACGAATAGTATAATAACCCTACACATAGCACACACTGTTTATTCTCGACATACCCATCTTTTTCTTGAATGATATGCAAGAATTTACATTGATAGGGTGATTTTGTAAAATTAAATAATAGCAACTGGGTCATTTTTATTTTTTATTTTAATAATTATTTATTTTTTATATTTTAATTTCATTTAGTAGTTATGTATGAAAATAAAAGATAATTGTATATATAAATTTAATTTAATGATAAAATTTATTAGAGATATTGTTAATTGATAATATAAAATGAAAAGGAAAAAGCATATAAAAAGGATACCACTACTTTGAATATAATAAACTTAAATTAATTAGTAAAGAGAATATATAATCTTTCTTATTTTAAATTTATGAAATATTGAAAAAGAGAAAAATATTATATATATGTTATTTAAGATATCTTCATTATCTATGATATACTTAATTTAAATAACATGGTTACATTGATCACATCACATATTGTGATTATTGTAAGTTATCAATGTAATCCATCAATATAATTTAAATATTTTATATGTGATATAATACCTTTTAAATATGATTGATTTTACATTTTTGGGAAAAAACAAGATAATTATTTATTTATTTTTATATATATACTTTTTATAACTATTAATAAAATAATATTTAAATAAGTTTGAAAATTGTAAAATATTATAATTATAATTATAATTATAATTTAATTATAATATATATAATTTTGAATTATCTAGTTGATTTTAGAAAAAATAAATGGCATTGTTTCTAGGGTAAATTATAGAAGAAGCTTTCTGATGCAGCTGTAACATATAAGATTGAGGTATAAGTTGGGGCATTAAATCCTTTCCCCGCACGACATTTAATATGATGAATTGTGTTGTTGAAGCTTTTGTTGGCGAGCAGGAGGTGAAGTTTCTCAATTGCCTTATGATTATATTTGGTATTTGGTCTATCATTGGATTTTATTGTTGGTTTTGGGGAATGGACTACAAGACTAGGGTGGGAAACATCTTTCCAAGAGCATAGGGTGGATATCTATCTCTTCCATCCCTTGCATCCTACTCTTACAATTCAAGGTTGAATAGAAATTCTTGTAGTAATGGTGTTGCTTTCATCATAGTGTTGGTTCAGGGTATAATTGTCTAGGACCTGGGTTCATTGTGACCTATACAAGAAGTGGGAAAACTCCTAGAGTTTGGGTGTGGATGACATTAAGGAGGGCGGGTTGACATTATTCTTGCTCTCAAGGTCTCTAGTATTTCCATCTTACGAGTAAAATTTTCAAGCTTGGCTACATTTTCTATTCAGGATTTTTTCTTTGGCTAGTCTAGCATTATAAACGTAGAGGCCTTCATTGGGCTCCTGTCATTTGACAATGAGGTTGCTGAGGTTGTAAGTAGCCCAACTGTGGCTCCTATTCTTCATCCTTTTAGGAACTCATCTCTAATGGATCAATGGAGAGGTGGGTTTGTTGCCTCAGAGTTTTAATTTTTGGTTGTGGGGTCTAGGATCTCCCTGAAGCCTAAGGGGTCCTAGAGGTGGTCGTGTCTCTGGTTGTGGCACATATTTGGTGTAGGATGATGTGAATTTTTCTCAAAAGTGTGGGAAGAAGGTGGTCATCTCTACATTTGTGGTTATTCTTATGTCTCACATTGCACATTATGTACTGGTTTTTTTACTAGAGAGGTTTCTTGGGCTCTTCCTAGTAGTTTTTGAATCTGGACTAAGGCTTTAAGGGGGTTTTGTGGGTTAGTAAGCTAGAGGAATGTGCAAAACCAACATGGATGCACTCATAGGGGCATAAGGCCTCGAGGACAATGAATTCTGCATAGAATACCATAATTTTGGGGAAGAGGTGGACCAACATCCCTCCAATTTGCCAACGAGAGTAATTTACCCCCTCCTTTTAACTCTCTAGAAGCACAAATTCATTAGGATACCTCACTAGTGTAGCAACTAGCTTGAGATCGACATGACGACCATAACGAAGTTATCACTTTTATGAATGATTGTTAATCAACCTATTTTTCTCCATAGGGTTAGTGCCTATGAGATATTATGTTGATTGACCTTTTATTTAGGCCTCAAACCTTCTTTTTCCAGTCATGATACCCAATCGCATAGATGATAACCTTGTGAGAGTGACTACACCCTTTTAGGCACTCACGGGACCACCTTATGGGAGCTACTATAGTATTTTCCCTTATGTTTGTATCTGCGATAGGGTACTCCCTCTAGATTTTCATGGCTCCTAGGAGATCAGTTCAACTCATCACTTATTCGAGATGGTTAAGGCTTATCATGAAGAATTTTCCATAACTTCTCGTTGTCCCAAGCATCCACACTCATCCTCTTAGGAGCTCTCTTCATCATATTTATAATGCACCGCTTGAGAGGTTCAGGCTAGCCATAGAGAGCCAAAGTCTTGGGTATATTGAGTTTATGCTTCAGAATTAGATGCTTTCTGAGAGAGACAAAGTTTATGAGGGTTGTGTTGTTGGAGTACATAATTTTCTTATTATATTGGGAGACTCTGCCTGATTTTAGAGAGGTGACTTGAGTGAAGGTACATTTGTACTTTTATCTTGGATTAATAGAAATTCATGTTCCTTCATTGTATCTACATGTTTGCAGCAATATTTCATAGTATTTCTATGATTATTTGAGCTAATGATTTTCTAAGGAAGATCACTTGTCATCTTGGCATGTTTGTGATTTTGTACAAGTATTGAGATCAAGTGTGGAAGAAGTAGATCGTTTGATTAGAGCATTGGGATTTTACATCGAGCTCAAAACCTTCATTGATTTGCAAGGAGGCCAAGTGCACTCTCTTTCCTCTATAACATCTAGAACTATCTTTTTGCTGCATGTTTGAGCATTAGGTTGGGATTTTATTGTCTATCTATTAACCATTATTTTCTCTTGTTGTCTCATGATCTTATTCAGGCACAAGATCATGGAGAAATAGATCCTCGCATGTAAATTTCATTGCAACATAACAGGTGCTTTCAATGATAGCATTCTTGTTCTTATCTGTTTCCTCTTGGGTTTTTGATGATTTAGCTCCTATTCCAATTTTCTAAGTTTCCCTGAATTTTTCTGACTCTTTGTGGTTGGTAATTTTTTTCTATTTGAGTGCGATTTTTCTAGACTTTTTAGGTTTTTTTCCCTAGTCACTAGCATAACACTACATCCAAGCGACTATAACTTGATGGCTGTTGGCTTTTTGTCTCATCATCCATGTGACTAGTCACTCTCTACACGCCTGATCCATGTCACTGACCTTCTAGCCCTAAAAAATTCAGATTTACCCTCTGAAATTTTTTTCTCTACTTTGGATCTGAGTTGGATTTATGTTTTCCTATTGGTTTTAGCCCAGATCTGTCTTCAGGTATCTGATTTCATTTACTTGGATTCATTTTGTTGAGGAATTATTTTGGCTTGTTTTGAGCTTTGATTTTCTTATCTTTATTCGTCTATTAGATATCTGTTGGGTCTATAATCTTTTGTTACTAATTAGTTGTTGTTTCTATCTGATTTTATCCATCTTTGATCAGTTTGTTTGAGGTCTTCCACAGCCAGTGTCTTTCAAGGTGCCCTTTAAGATATTTTGGGTGCTCTGGTTGAGGCTTGAATTATGTCTCTAGATCTCATTTTCATATCTATTTGGCTTCTTTTAGTGACTTTTGAGACCTTTCCATGTCTCACTTTCAGATCCATTTGACCTTTGGGTGGTTCTGTCACTTATTTTCAAGTGATCGTTTTCTTCCCTAATGCTCCTAGACCTTCCATTAAACCACCAAAACCTACTCTAGGCCCACACATTGATGGTGTGATTGGGTCTATTTCTGATTCTATGAGCCAACTTGCTACGCAGCTTAGGCACTTGATTGTTGCATTGAAAGCCCTAGCAAGTGGAGTTGGCTCTACTAAAGCACGCTCTTATGAGAAGTCCACCTACGTTCTTATGGTGAAATTCGCACAACCTAAGAACAACAAAAAAACTGGTGGTAAAAATAACAAGAAGAATAAACAAACAAATAAAACTGCACAAGAATCTCAACCAAATCCCTAGAATAAGGGAGGGGCACCAGTGAGAACCGTCGAAAGATTAAATTCCCTTGTAAAATTTTTCAAGGTGAACATCTTACTCACGAATTCCCTCAGACAGATGAAATTCATAGGCTACTTGTATCACCGCAATCTACCCAATAGCCTGTTGTTTTAAATCATTCATTTCCTGCACAACCTCGTGTTACGAAATTATGTATTACAGAGAAATGGAACACATAAAATATTACGGAAACACAAATATAGAAATGCATAAAATAAGAGAGACACAGATATGGGTTGACAAGATTAGTACCAAAAGATAAACCAGTACTTCTCTATTTCAAATATTCTATGGTACTGAAGCATTTTTTCAGGTTTCTTTAAGTATACTTTTAATGAGACTATTGGAATAACACAGTGCAGATCCAAATGACTTTCAGAGGAGAATAAATCAACTTAGCTAAAGAATTGAGAAAAGAGGTATACAATCAACCAAAGTTGTTCCATGATAAACTGAAAAAGGCATTTGATAAAAAGGTTGAAGAAGACAATTTAAAGGTTCAATATGTGGTTTTAAAATGGGATGTTAGGATTGAAGATAAAGGGAAGCATGTGAAATTTGATCATCTTTGGAAAGGACCCTACAAAATAGCTGCATTTCGTGGTAAGAATGCCTTCATTTTGGAGGATCTAAACAGTGAGCTCATCAGTGGAGGCCCATTAAATGGGTGTTTTCTAAAACCTTTTTTGTCTTGAAAGAGTAATTTTCATTTTCCATCTATATATGTATTTTATTTTCAAATTAGTTGCAGGAGTGGACATTGGGAATCATTTGAAGCCCGAAATGAAGGCCCTATGATCTAGACTAGTGTTGGTGAGATTTTAATTTGCAGTTTCTTTCATGTCAATAAAACAATTATTTGAGGCAGTGGTGCAGAATAAAGAGTTCACCAATGGATCAAGCATTGGAACTACAAGTTCTTTTCTTCCTCACTAGGAGGACAACATCCCTACTGGAGCTAGTTGTTATCTCAGTTTTTCTTCATTGGTTTAATTTCAACAATTAATTTAATTTAATTTTTAATTTTAGCAATTTAATTTAATTTAATTTAATTTTTAATAATGAGACAGCATGAAGAACTAGATGAGTACCTAGTGTTATCACCAAAAAAATGACCACCTAGCCATTGCTAACTAGGTGGATTGAAATACATCATGTAGGATTAATTTTACCATAGTAAAATCACTTTCACCATAAGAAATAATTTAGTAAACCATTTTTATTAAACTATTTATGGTTACAATAAAAAACCCAATGAGAATAATTGAATAAATCATTATTTATTTAATTTTCTCTAGAAATGTTTATTAAATAATTATTTGATAATTATTTCTTAACACATTTGACTAAATCACCTAGGAATAATTAAATAAATCACTATTTATTTATTATTCCTTAATTTTATTTTTGGAATAATTGTTAGAATCACTATTTAATAATTGTTTCAAGTTCACTCTTTTATTAATCCTTGCAAAGTGAGTAATAAATCATTTTACTTGTTAACTAGTTCAACCAATTTCTAAATAAAGATATTTGACCACTTTTAATATATTTTCCCTCTCCAAATTTTATAATAAAGTATTCCTAACGATTAGATCTTGATTTGGTCAATAATATTTTATTATTTTCCAATTTATAATCTAACCCAATACTTTATTATAAATAAGAGGGTTTTCCATTTATTCTTCACTGTGATTACTATCGTCGTCACCACTATCGTCTTCTCACATTTGAGTTCTATCTTGCCTTTGGGTTTTTCTGCAAATTGAGAGAGAGAAAAATATCACTGAAGCACAAGGACATCAAAGGCCCCATCCCACGGAGGGGGATTTTTAGACCCTTGTTGTAAATCTCCTTCACTAGGTGTTTCCTAATAAACTATTATTCATTTAAAGTATTCTTCTATTAGGTTTTTGCATAAGTTATTTATTGTTGTTATATGTTTTAGATTGCATAAGACCTTTTTCTACAGGGTTTTCTTCTTTTTCCAATGAAGATATGGAGCATAAACATACATATTTTTTTGTTACGATCACTTTTCACCAGTGACTTAAGTGAAGCATTTTTGGTACACCTTTTCAAAATATTTACACTAACAAATGGTGACTCCACTAGTGATTTAGCTACATAGTTGTCAATAAATGGCGACTCCACTAGTGTAGTATTTCAGATCCTTGGTGACTCTCGTTTCAAAGGTTTTCAGTATTTTCTCCAACCATTTTTAGCCTCTCAATTTTTATTCTTAGATATCCTTTCTTTTTCTTGATTTTTTTTTTTGGATTTTGTTGGTTTTCTGCATCTTTCCGCATGTCACAGGCATCAACTAAGCAGGAAATGACACAATATGGGAGAGATCTACCGATCCAAAGTTTTGGGAGAAAAACACACTTTTTGGCCCCTTTTCTGTGTTTTGCAACACACGTTTTGGCCAATTTTCTACATTCCAGCACACTTTTTAGGTGAGAATATGCGTTCTGCAATTTTGATTTATTTTTTTTAGAATTTTTCAGATTTGTCAATTGTGTTGTGTGTCTACCGGGAAGGATTTTTATTATTTATTGAGTCACCCCTAGGCCTATATTCTCTTAGATATTTATCATTATGGAAGGAAAAAATCCCCCTAGGGTTTGGAGTACACTTCCATCTTTTAGGAATAGATTTGTTAAGTTGAGGAGTCCATGGTACAACACTTTAAGCATCTAATTTCTAGGGTTTTTTCAACAATTTTACAACCCTATTGGATAGGTTTCTTCATCATTTTACCCTTTTTAGAGTTTAGTTTTTCCTTCCCCCTTAGGATCCCCTTGTATGTCCTAGGTTTTGGATCTTTTTTCCTATTCTTTGCAGCATTTTTCACCTCTGATTTTTATTTTTTGTTTGCACCATTTACAATAAATTAGTGCCTCTGCATCACAATCCCTTAGATATTAGATCCAGTGGCCCTTTAATTGCCTTTGATTAACTTGTTTTCCTCCTCTTTTTCAGCTTCTTGATACCTTCCTTCGGTGGGGATTTGTGTGCTTGGTTTGATATTCATTTTACATTCCATTTTCATCATTATTTACAGTTTTTCATCAATTTATTTTTAGTAGTACATGTTATCATAAAAAATTCTCAATTAACTCATCCACTTGACACATCATTTTCACACACACACACACACTATGCAAATGTGAGCTTGGTTAACACCGACAAGCCAAGACTTGAAACACTACACACTAATAATTCAACAAAGGCTAAATAATCTATGTAGTTGGGTGTAGGATCAGTGGGAAAGGATTTCAATAACAGCAATCAATCATTTACCTTAATACATAGAAGTTTACATATTAGGGAGCTTAAAATCCTTCACCATCCCACCGTCCAAAGTAAGAGTGTGTCAGAAACATGATTCAGAGGGGGTTAGGCTAAGTCATCATGCGAACAGTTCTCCTTAGGGCTACCCAACCCATGGTAGGGAATCTCATGTAGTGGCTGATCACCAAGAAGCTCAAGACTCAACCAACCCCATGGGACGAAGGTAGCCATAGTGACAAATCATAGGAAAACACAGTATAAGACTAGCTATGGGAAGCAATTCGTTCTCTACCCCACCTTTCTCTAGATAACTTTGCTTATGGGGATCAGATTTTGTCATGTAAGAAGTATTTTAGAAGCCCATATGAAATAGTAGATTTAGGACTTGTTTGAGGATTAAATCACTTATAAGATAGAGGTCATTTTTCTTTGATAGGATGTGTTGCTTGAATTAGAGTAACATCTTAATATAATTATTTTACACTTGGCACCACTGCATTAGGTGTTTTATGGATGTTTCTTCCACTTTTTCTCCTCTCATCCCGTTTTAGTTTATTGAGTCATCTTTTTCTTGAAAATTGTGCCCCTTGGGAATTTGTTGCAGAGACTTTGTGGCCTTCACCCCTAGTTCCCTTTAAGGCATCTTACTCCTCCCCATTGAGTTAGAGTTCATCCTCCTAGTCCTCAGTTTGACTCTAGTTTTGATGATTCTTCTAGTTCTTCCTTTGATTTTGCGTCTTCCCAACCCTGTACCACCACCATATGAGGTACCAACATGGGTGTGGGAAACCAAGGTGGTAACTAAGGTAACACCACAAGTGAAACCTCTATTGGTATGGTCACTACTACATTGTTTCCATTTATGGCTAGTTTGAGCCTCCCTGATTTCAACTAGCTCATAAATGACACTCTTCTCCATGAACCCAGTTAGTCTACTATGCCTACCAAGATTCCTTCTGACATCCCCAAGTTCGAAGGTAATCCTAGAGAAGCTCCCACAAATCATGTTCGCTCATTTCATATGTGGTGTTCATCCAATTCCATCACTGAAGAATCCATTTGTCTTCGTATGTTCCAACGCACCCTTATTGGATTTGTTCCCAAGTGGTATGTTGACCAACCACATGCCTTCCATCCCACCTTCAAAACTCTAGCTAAATATTTTTTGTCATACTTCTAGTTACCTCTCCTAATTGACACTGGTATGGAACTCTCGAACTCTTTCCATCAAACTTCATCCACCTACCTATCTGACCATGTTCATGAATGACGTAGAAGCATGATCATATGTAAAGCTCCTGAATTTGAATATTGTGTATGTATGGATTCGTTCCTTAGATCGCTTCTGGCCACCATTGGTAAATATGCAGCCTCCCACTTCCCCCAGTCTGAGGAAGAAGTGCTCCAAGTAGCTCTGAAATATGACTTGATCTATGCAAAATCAGGATATGTTTGTACTTTCATTCCCAATCTACCTTGTCTTGGTGTTGTTATTATGTCGGGGTAATCTCATGCTGTTGACGGTATTGTTGGATCTATCTCACCCTCCACCTCCACCATATCCTTAACCTCACACGAGTTATGGTCAACCCCTGGGGGGACCAGTTCCACTCACACCTATCTCCCTCCTTCTCCTTACCAAGGTTCAAACACATCATATTCATATCCACATCCACATCAGTCGATGGTAGGGCTATTTGTCACTACACCTGGTTATCCCAATGTTTCAGCCAATTCTTTCTATCCTTATGTACCGCCTAACACTCCAACCCCTATGGCACCAGTGCCCCAACCCCCCATGCCTCCTCCACCTTTGCCATAACAACACACACCTCCTTAAGGTCAAGTGTATTCTCAAGAAAGTGCAACAAATTCCCCCAACCCCAAGCGAAAGAATAAGGGGAAGGGTAACTGGGACCATCCATCTCAAGGTAATCAAGGCAACCAAGGATATTTTGACACATAGGAAATAGTTAAGTATAACTTGGTCTAGTGTAGAGTTAGGTAAAGTGTTGGCATTATGATTCTGGTATGGCTCTATGATATAGGTGTTGTACTTGATGGCAACTCACTCAAGTGGCAATGGTCTGTTCAGGCTCTCAAAATGATGGAAATTAAGAGGCTCGCAGGTGAATGGTTCAAAAGGTACGGACCCGCAGGTTACCCATACAGGAGGTGCGGTCATACCCGCAGGTTACCCGTTCAGAAGGTGCGGATCCCAGTGCACACACTTCAAGGCAATAAAGCGTGCTCTCGTGGGGTTTCTTATGTTTGGCTCATCGTATTTAGCCCACCGTTCTTGATTCTATGGTTTTGGCCCATGGTATTGCTTTATATTATTATTGAGCCCCATGTTTTTAGGCCCCTTGTATTGGTTATCTATGGTATTGATCCATGATTTTAGGAAGGGCTTGCCTATATAAAGCAAAGGAGATCTCTTGGCTAAGTATCTTTTGCAAGTTGAATATCTTAAGATCGGAAAATATCATGTTATTATTCCAGTAAAGTTAAAAGCAAATCTATAAAGGATAATCTCTCGAGCGCATGATCAGATCTGAACATCTGACTATCGGTGGCACACTGGGGGACTGTCAGTTCGGCCCTAATCAGAGGTACACAGGTGATTAACGGTGCAAGTGTGTGGATACGCTGAGCAGAAGAAGATGAAGTGCGTCGATACGCTGAGCAGAAGAAGGCGAAGTGCGTGGGTACGCAGTGCGACAGAAGTTCAAGTCCGTAGGCACAGTAAAAGTCCAGCCCTTCAGAAGCAGCAGGTGCGTAGGTACGTGGCGTGATAGCGTCTATGGGTGCGTGGCTACAGTAGCAATACGCGGTGCGATAGTGTCTATGGGTGCGTGTCTGCAGTTACAGTACGCAGTGTGATTGAAGAAACAATGCGTGGGTACGCGGGGTGGCAGAAGGGTCTCTGCAGGTATACGCAGGAAAGCAGAAGGAAAAGTGCGTATGGATGCAGACCAGAGAAAGAAAAACTGCATATCTATCTTAAGATCTTTTGTTGGCTGAATCTTTCTGTTGATAAGGTGTTCTGGGTTTAAGTTTACTGTTACTGTTGATTTGGTTACTGCAGTTGACTAGGTGATTTACTTGTACTTGATGATCTCTTAATGTTTATGGATCCAGTTTGAAAATTTATGAAAAGTGGTCCTTGAGAGAAAAGAAGTAGGGGGTTGTAGCTCCCTTCCAGGAGAGACTGGAAAACGAGAGAGAGTTGTAGCTCTCTGTAGGTTGGAGCCTGCATACTGGTAAAGGACTGCACCAGTACAAAACCTTTGTAAAAGAAGTTTCTAATTTGAAAGAAGATAGAGACATATTGCAGCAGGTGGTTTTCAACCACATTGGGTTTCCACCTCACATCTGGTGTTCTTTGGTGTGACTATCTGTTTTCTCTGTTCATGCTCATTATTTTATGGTACTGACATGCAAAAATAATTCAAAGTGTAATTAAGGAAGATTTATTAAAAAGAACTTGATAATACTGATTCACCCCCCCCTCTCAGTATTATTTCCAACAATTGGTATCAGAGCAGGTCCTTCTGAAGGAGCTTGAACGCTTGAAGGAAGATCCACCATCATGAGCAACTATGAGAGGGAAGCATCAATCAAGCCACCAATTTTTTATGGGACAAACTTCGTATATTGGAAGGTAAGAGTTACTTCCTATCTTCAATCTTTGGGTACTGAAGTTTGGGACATCA
>APFE030383020.1:0-21641 GCA_000404065.3 Pinus taeda | reverse complement strand
CCACTAGATTTTCTGCTCCATTTTCAGGAACCATAGAACTATTGCACCCGTCAACAACAGTGCTACCTTGCAGCTTGTACAGAGTTCCAATCCGAACTCCCCACATCAATACCATTGCTCCTCGAACCATATTGCAGGTATCCTTCTCGAACACTGTCTTTACACGTGCATCATCCAACTTGCTTACATAAATCAGATTTCTGGTCAACGCAGGAATATGCAGAACACCCGGAAGGGTTCTAACCCTTCCACCTTGCAACTTCAAATTTAATTTTCCACGATCAATGATTCTATCCTTCCTATCATCTCCTAAGAAGACATCACCACCATCATATTTCTCATACTCGCAGAACCACTCTCTATGGGGAGTGAAGTGAAAGGATGCACCTGAGTAATCAACCATGCCTCATGATCTACATGTGTACTTGAAGAAGCCAAGTATACATCCCCACCTTCATCTAAGGTGGTTTTCGCCTCTGCAGAAGGAGCATCATCAGATCCCTTTCCTTTATCAGGAGCTTTAGATTTACACTCCCTTCTGAAATGCCCTTCCTTTCCGCATTTCCAGCACACCACCTTTGTAGGTTTTCCTGGAGATTTAGATCTCCCACTCGATGAATTATTTTTGTTTCTGTTCTGGGTCTGTCCTCGTACAGACAAGGCATCACCATTCTGGTTGTCCATATTTTTCCGTCTCATCTCCTCCGTCAGCAAGGCTGAGACTATTTCATCAAACTTTAAAGCAGTTGCATTGCTACCTATTGCAATAACCAGACTATCCCAAAAAATCCCAAGGTCTATCAAAGGAAGAGTGCTCGGCTTCACAAGGCAGAGCCTACATCATTGAGAAGCCTAGAAGCTAACATTGGCTCCACTACTTTTCAACTTTACCCTTAGAGAACACCCTTGCAGACACAACTATTTCTGAAGATTTAAAGGGAAAGAATCCAATAACAAAGGGAAGGGAACCATCACCTGAAATTTTCAAACCGGGTAATAGACATACTAGGCCAACAAACAAGCTACGATATAAAATCAAGCTTAGAAGCAACCCAAAGGTAGCTAAACAAGTCATTGACATAACTGATGTTCCTTTGAAATACTTAATCATCAATGAGAAACCTACAAAGTCTAAGAAAAGGTCTATAAAGTCTGAGAATAACTCTACAAGCCCTAATAAGAAAGGAAATAATTAGGTTTCCAAAGCAAAGCACATGAAGACTAGAAAGAACAAGAAGTAGGGATTAGACAAGTTGGATGTGTTACTCGAAGCTGCCAGTACCCTCAGCTAATATGCTAGGGTATCATAACCATTTTTGTCCACTTGTTTAAATCAAAAACTCAGTTTTTGCATTTCCTTGACAGTCAGCCTGCTAGTTTTGTATACAGTATGAAAGTCTGGAGCGCTAACAATGCCCTTGTCAGCACTTTTGAAAAACTTGGCGGTGTGTCTGTCAGCTATTTTGAAAAAACTATGCATACTGATTAGTAAACAAAACCTATAGGAAAATGCCGACAACATGCATGTCAATGATTTTTTCTAAAATGAAACAGAGATGCTGACATCTCTGTTGTCAGCGATATTCGAAAGGATTGACCTCCCGGTTGTTAGTTATATCTCAGATTAGAAAATTAGTAATGGCGACGACTTGCCTATCAGCGATTTTTCCATAAAATCACAGAGTGTAGAAGAAATCCTGGGGTAGTGTTGATGAACTAGATAGAGGGACCTTTTTTGTTGAAACAACAATGATAATAAAGAGGGACCTGTTCTATTTTCCAGCTAAATAGTTGACCAGATCACTTTATTTTTGCCTAGATTTTAGCAGATTTGCGTACAATTTTTCTAGGATTTATTAGATATTTTCTAAGTTTATCTTTTTCATGCATGAACTTAAAGGATATTTTAAAATATCTCAGTTACATTGTAATTATGAATATTCTATTATTTTGCAAACTGTTATGTGAAACTCTATAAAGATAGTTTATGAATAATGAAACAGGGGTGAAATCTTTTGAAAAATTACTTGTAGTTTGGTTATGTTTGAGCAATCATAAATGTATTTGCAGTGTTTGATGAGCAGCTAGTATAAAACTCATGTTTTTCATTTCCCTGATAGTATTTCTCTGTTATTAATTGTCTCTTTCATGTATGAAATGTTAGTTTAATGAGATTGGATTTCATTTGATGCTCCTCTTTTAAATTATCAGTCATTAAATACGTGTTGTTCTAAACTCTTATAAGCTCTGTTTTCTCCCAATTCATCTTTCTTCGAAATCTCCAAAACAATCAAAGGATGTGTTACTCCCATGCTTTGTGCAATTTGCTCACTAGATCTATGATTTCATTTAGTTGATAGCTTGACTCCATGCCCAATGGTAGGTTTTGAGGATCATCCAACCATTTTATACCTAAACCTAAATCTCGCCACCTGAACTCAATTGCGAAAACCTTCTACTATAGTGACCATAGAGTAGTTGATTTTTACAGAGAGATCCCCCTCTGGGTTGAAGGGCCAACTTTCAACCTAAAAGTGGTTTGAGGTTACCTTAGGGTTTCTCCCTGCAGACAAGGTTTTCTCTAAGTGATAACACATCCACCCATGGAATTTACCCATGGTATTCATCCACCAATGGAATTTACCCATGGTATTCATCCACCCATGATATTTAGTCACCCATGGTATCCATCCACCCATGATATTTATTCACCCATGGTATCGTAAGTGGCATCCACCCATGGTATTCATTCACCCATGACATTTTCCCATGGTATTTATTCACTCATGAAATTTACCCATGGTATTTTAAGTGACATCCACCCATGTTATTCATTCACCCACCCATGGAATTTACCTATGGTATTGTAACAAAAAAAAGGCTAAAGTAAAAAGTTGCATTTTGTAAAAGGACAGATTGTCCACCACAATGTAGTTTTACAGTGATTCTCTATTTTAATAAAAAGTTTCTTTGTGGCTTTTTATTTATTTTTTATTGTATTCTCTTCTATTCTTCTGGCATTTCACTTTTTTTTACATCTTGGGGGCTTCCCCCTAAGATCCGGATCACCTCATGCATGCTATGTCATGTGCATTCATTGAGCAGACAACCATGATCTCGATTGGGAAATCTTGTCATTCCATTGCATGACCAAACACCCCGTCACATATCATCGCACATGTGCTCTTGCCACCACATGTCACCCATCTCAGCAGTCCTATCGCACAACTCATCACACGACCTCGCTCATCGTCAAATTTTCGCCACTTTGGTGCACCTCTTGCATGCTCAAGCCTAGGGATTTGGCATACACTATGACACCACAATTACTTTCCTCTATGCTTATTTTTTCCTTTTATTCTCTTTAGAGAATTGGTTGACACCATAATATAAACCTTAAGCACACATATTTGTCTTTCATGGTCTCTTCCTTAATTCTTTCGAGAAATTATTTTAAAACTAAATGCATTACTATAACTAATTTAATGCAAAAAGATTGGAAACAAAATACAATAATAAAGTTCAAATGAACACAATCAAAGCATAAACCAAAATTGAATTATTTATTCCTTTAAGTTTAAGTTGAATTTATACATAGGAATATCGAACTAAAGATAAAAGATTATCCATCCTACCAACAATTCAACTCTACATTTGAAGTTAGGAAAAAAAAAGTTTGAAAAAAAATATCTTAAATTTAATTAAGATTCAATAAACTCCAAAATAATAGATTTGCATATCTTAGATAGATAATTCTGAGTATATCTATATAGATAACTAAAAGAGTTTGTTAAGCATACCAATCACAAATCATTTTTTTTTGGTATGACAGGAATCGAAAACTTGGTTAGGCTCGTACTTCCTTGGTATAGGGTGGATTCTAGCCACTTCCATTATACTTATGGGGCCTATGACAATCATCTTCTCTCTAGGGAGATTTAAACTTTAAATCTCTTAATTTACATAATACTTCATATCATCACAATCCTAATTAAATTATCCCAACAAGAATAATAAACTATTAAAAAATTAACCGTAATCTCACATTTTTTAATATTATAATAATAAAACAAACAAACATAATGATGAATCCTCACATTTTTTAATATTATAATAATAAAACAGACAAATAGAATGATGAATCCATATTAAGCTTTGGAGAATCTCTTTGAAAATATTTCTTGTGAAATTTTATTCCATGTTAACCATTATGACTATGTAAAAGATTTTACAAATTGAGTCGTCTACGGAGGCGGAGGAATTGCCCAGACGGCCAAAAGTGGTCCGAATCTGGGCAAAAAAATTTCAAAAAACCTTATAGAGACAATGTTTGAATTATGTTTTTATCATGGAAATAGATACAACACCATCAAAATCTTCTAGGACACCTAAAATCTTGAAGTTTGACAGCTGTAACTTTGATTTACAAAATTCCCTGCCAATTTATTTCAAAATATGACCAGAATTTCCATAACTTTAAGGGGAAAATACAGGCTCGTTAGACTATAGCTTTACTAATAATATGAAAATAAAAGTAACGTAAGAATAATGGTAACCCATTAAAAAAAAAGGGAAGGCGAAACCCCAAGTCCAACGAATCAAAGGCTCATGAAAAGGTAAAGTGAAAACATAGTGATGGAAAAGTTGGGCTTGTGGTGGTTGAACAACCCACATTCCATCCCTCCTTTCCATAGCCCCATAGTTTGTCAGCTTTTGCTTTTATTGAGCGACAGAGGATCTTCTGCTTTCATGTTCAGCAAATCCAGTCGTTGCATGCCATGTGTACATATTTCCATTTACTTTGGATCGTGCCATATTCACTTTACTGACACACACAGATAGCACATCTTTACATTTAGTTAGATGTTGGCCAGTTGTATACCATATTCAAACTTCACCGATACACAAAGATAGGGATCGATCTTGATGCCAGTGAAAATGCGTTAAAACATGTCTCTTTGAGAGAGCCTCTTTTATTGTATTTTTCAGTGGGGATAGAGATCATTCAACGGTTTAATATCTTTAATTTTTTGTGCACACCATTAGCGTCTTTTGTTGCAATTTTTTCCAGTTCGGTGTTTTCAATTGCAAATTTTGTAGGAATTTATTTACTCCTCACACTCCTACCTAATTCCACTATCGCAACCTGCTTCGGTAGCATCGAACTTCCTTCACATCGGCTCCATTCTACCCTCTAATTGGTAATGGCTGCATCTTCCTCCGCCGCTGCTAATTTAGACCACGATGTGTTTATCAACCATCGTGGTCCTGATGCAAAGAAAACTTTTGCTAGCCATCTCTACCGGCGCCTTTGCTCATATGGAATAAGAGTCTTTCTGGATCAGCCTGAACTGCAACGGGGAGACTATATAACTTCTTAGATTGAACGCGCCATTCGATCGGCCTCTGTCCATGTGGCCATTTTCTCTACTGGATATGCCGAATCAGTCTGGTGTCTAGATGAACTCGTCCAAATGTTGGAGTCAAAATCTCCAATAATTCCATTATTTTACCATGTAAAGCCTGCTGAACTTAGGTGGACACGGGGCAAAGAGGGAGGGTATGCTAAAGCCCTGGAGAAATTGGAAAAGAAGACTACGTTTGACCCTGAAACTAGTGAAGTGAAGCGACGATACGATTCCGGTACGATTAAAAATTGGAGAAATGCTCTTTCTCATGTTGCGGGAATAAGCGGTTTCGAGCTCGAAGCCTGTAACGGGTAAGAACTCGAACTCCCCTCTGGCTATTACATTTAATGTTACATAATATGTGCATAGAGTTTTAGACTTCTCATTACTTCTACATGTTTTCTTTTCTTGTTAATAACCAGCGATGAGGGGGAGCTCGTAGAAAAGGTTGTTGAAGGGGTCTTGAAAAATGTTAAAAAACCAGCTCTGCACGTTACTCAATATCCAACAGGTTTGGATGATAAAGTAATGGATTTCGAAAATACTGTCTTTTTGAAGCGACAGCAGAGTGGAAAGCCTCGGATCTTGGGGATCATGGGGTTAGGTGGTGTAGGAAAGACCACGATGGCAAAGGAATTCTATAAGCAGTTTTCTATAACCGACTATTTTGAAAGTTTTTTCGGTGGGTTTTTCGGTCAAAACCGGCGCAAGCTATTTATTCGATTACAAGTTTGATAGCTTAGTTTCTCACAATCAAAGCGTCCACAGGGGTTTTTTCAGGGTGTATAATTCAAATTTATGCAGTTAAAAACCCATTTTAACTACAACAAATCAAGATTTAACCGTCAAATTCTTCCGCCGATTTCTGTCAACAGAATCTCCAAAAGTCCCATTATAGGACAACTCCATTCTATAATAGGAAGAAATCCGATTATAGTAAATCCTGTTTTTTATATGATGTCAGAGATAAGGCAGATAGGGGCACTTTAAATTTGTTGCAGACAGAACTTCTTAGGAGCTTGAGCGGATGGGATAAACAAATAGTCAGCGTCGATGAAGGAATGGGGATTCTTAAGAAGCATATTTCATCTCCTAACATTTTATTAATCTTTGATGATGTAGACAAGGCGGATCAGGTTTATGAACTTTTGCCCGATCAAACTTTACTTCACCCTGATAGCTTAGCACTGGTTACATCCAGGAACAGAGATGTTCTCATAAGCTCAGGAGTTGAAGAGTCCTCAATATATACCCTAACTGGCCTCTCTACACAACATTCTCTTGAGCTTTTCTGTTTGCATTCCTTCAATCGGCCACATTCACCCCCAGCCTTTGAATCTTTGGTACAAAAGTTTGTAGAAGCCTGTGGTGGGTTACCATTATCTTTAAAAGTGTTTGGGGCACTTCTGAAGGGAAAGAGCACATCTTATTGGGAAGCCCAATTGATTAAACTCAGAAGCATACTTCCCAATGAGATAAAACAAAGACTTCAGATTAGTTATGATGCACTGGATGTTTCTGAACAAGCAATGTTCTTAGATATTGCCTGTTTTTTCATTGGAGAAGACAGGAATATGGCTATAAGGATATGGGATAATGCTTTGTGCGGGTTTCAAAATATACAGGACAAATGTCTTGTAGAGGTGAATCACCAAAATAAAATAAAAATGCACGATCACCTTAGGGACTTGGGACGAGAGCTTGCCAAAGATTCAAAATTGCCACTTCGTCTTTGGCGTTGGCAAGAGAACGACATTGATGATTTGTTGCAGGAATCCTCGGTGAGTGCCTTAAAATTCATTAAGGTAGATTCTTACATCAATTTTTTTTTATATTTTAATTCTTCTTAGAAGAGTAAAGGGGTGAGCATTATCATGTTTAAATAAATAAAAGGTGCAGGAATGTCCTTTTCCTTTTTATTTTACTTAGTGAATGGTTAATCATTATCATGTTTAAACAATGCACAGGTAGTATCCGTGCGAGGAATTAGAATAAATGAGAATGAATACAATAATATTGAGTATGATGTGTTTAGTCGTATGAGGAGGTTGCAACTTCTTGATACTGAAGATGTTCTAGTACAACGCATTTTGACAAAGGTGCAGTTTCCAAGACTCATATTCCTGCGTTGGAAAAATTGTCACTCCTCTTCACTGTCTTCCTTGATTTCAGTGACGAATTTAAGGGTTCTGCAAGTGGAAGGGAGCAAATTAGAAACATTGTGGGAAAAAGAATCGCAGGTGAATTAAGATTTGTTAAATTAAAGTTCGCGTTTATGAGCTATTGATATTAATAGTGTAGTACAGGGTCTCTAAGATGTTGCAAGGGTTTCCTTTCAAAAGATGACAATATAAATAGAGAATGATAACTCATTTATAATTTTTTACAGTTGAAACACGTTGTCCATATTTTGCAGGCACCTTTACAGTTGCGGGAGTTGGAGATTAACGCTCCGCTCTCCAGCATTCCAAAGTCTATAGGGAAGCTGAAGGACCTAGAACGGATTGTAATTGGTCATGAATCCTTAAGGAAAGAATTACAACCTTCATTCACAAAATTGCCAGAAACATTTTGTCTTCTACAGTCGTTAAAGTCCTTGGAGTTATTATGTTGCTCAGAGCTGAAGTCACTGCCGGAGTGCTTTGGTAAGTTAACCAACCTTCGACACATTCGGTTGCATTGGTGCGAAGCTTTGGAGAGGCTGCCATGCTCCTTTGGTAATTTAACCAACCTCCAAGAGATCTCCCAGATTGGGTGGAACGCTTTGGAGAGGCTGCCAGAGTCGTTGGGTAATTTAGCAAACCTCCAACAGATCGAGCTGCAATGCAAGGCTTTGAAGAGGCTGCCAGATTCTTTGGGTAATTTAACCAACCTCCAACGGATCAACCTGATTCGCTGGACGGCTTTGGAGATGTTGCCAGATTCTTTTGGTAATTTAACCAACCTCCAACAGATTTTGCTGGTTGCATGCAGAGCTTTGAAAATGCTGCCAGATTCCTTGGGTAATTTAACCAAGCTGCAACGGATCAGTACGAGGGAGTGCAGCGCTTTGGAGAGGTTGCCAGATTCCTTTTGTAAATTAATTAACCTGCAGCATCTTGATTTGGGGGGGGTGCATTAATATAACCATGTCAAGCGAAACACTAGGAAATATAAGCACGCTTGAGTACATTCATCTTACTGGCTGTACAAAAATTGAAATCCCTCCCCAACTGGTGCATCAGAGGTCGCTTAAACAGTTGTTTTTGATTGGTACAAATTTAAAAGAATTGCCGGGTGCAATTGGAGCGCTAAGTGATTTGGAAGTTCTGAAGATAGGAAGCCCTTTGCTGGACACGCTGCCTCATTCACTATGTGAATTAAAGAATTTGAAAGAATTGATTCTCATGACATGCAAGCGGTTGAAATGTTTGCCGGCTTCTCTAGGTGACTTGAAGAACTTGAAGCAACTGGTTATATGTGACTGCAACGCATTGAAATGTTTGCCGACCTCGATTGGACTGCTGACTCAGTTGACTGAGTTGAGGGTACAGGGTTGCCCGTTGATACGCCAACTGCCTTTTAAAAAGGAGATTAAAGGAGAAAGAGAAACATTTAGTGATTTGGGCAGCTGCATACTTCCAAGGCTCCAACGGTTGATGGTTTATGGAACAGGGATATCAGAGGTTGCATTTGGTGAAGGTGTTTGCTGCACCCTTCGAAATCTGAGTTTCTTTTGGTGTGCTAATTTGGTGGAGGTTGGAACATTGCCAAAATCAATCATATCTTTATCTTTTAAGAATTGTCATAATTTGAGGAAAATAGAAAAGCTTTATGGTTTTGCAAAACTTCGAGAGCTGTGCTTTTTGAGTTGCAGAGAATTGGAGGAATTGCCACTTGATGAAACAATGGAATCTTTGAGCCAGTTGGATGTGGTTGATTGTGTGAAGTTGAAGAGCATACAGGGATTAGGGCAGCTGTTAAATCTTCAACTACTAGATGTTAATGGGTGTTCTGAGTTAGAAGATCTGGAAGGTATCCAGAATTGTATGTCGTTGGAGTCGTTGGATGCAAGTGAATGTGTGAAGCTGAGGAGCATAAGGAAATTGGGGCAGCTGACAGATCTTAAGAAACTAGAAGTTAGAGAGTGTTCGGAGTTAGAAGAGCTGGAAGGTATCGAGAACTGTATGTTGTTGAAGCACGTTGATGCCCGAGAATGTCCAAAACTGCAGTGCAGTGCCGAAGTAGTGGAGGAATTGCGCCAAATAGAGGGGTTGGAGTTGGAGGGAAGGGCGTTTGAATAAATAAATTATTATTTAGGGGAGGGGTGGCTCACTTTACACATTGAATGTTTTTTCAATGGTTGGTTGCATACTTACATTTTAAATAAATAAATGATTATTTAGGGGAGGGCTGTCTCACTTTACACATTAAATGTTTGTTCAATGGTTGGTTGCATAGTTACAGTTTATGGCTCTTTCTCGGTTTCATGGGTGTATTAATGTACTAATTAACCAGTGTAACTGTAACACTCTTAACACTCTTAAGTAAAGTAACTCAGTTTGAAATTATATTTATGTTATTTAATTATTAAACAATGCTTTGAAGTTATAAAAAAATATTTATTATATAATATATGATTTGGATAGATATTTTGTTAAAATCAAATTATAATTCTTATGAATTTATTTATCTTTTCCTTTCTAAAAGTCAAGTAAGATGCATGATGCAAAAGGTTTATAAAAGTTATGCATATCCAAAAAGTAGCTATAAATTATTATTTTTAAACAATGAATTTAATGAGATTATCGAGTGAAAATTATTGTAAAATAATATGGGGTATATGTTATATTTTTTTTAGGTGTTGTACATGGTGTTAAGTGTAGCCAGGTATTACAAAGAGGTTTGTAGAGGGTCTTTTGTCGAGGGTTTTTATATGGGTAATTTCAATTTTTTTATTTAAATGGTTTTTGGTAGTTTTTAGTACATGATTTTCAACTTTAACAATTGAGATGTATAGTGGTGATTTCATTTAAGTGGTTTTTGGTAGTTTTTAGCACATGATTTTCAATTTTAACAATTGAGATGTATTTTAATCAAGGGTATATATATATTATTGATTTGGATATTTCCAGCATAAAATTTTCATGTCAATGAGGTAGTACTATTCATTATAAGTTTATTTGCAATATTTTTTTTTTATTTGCTAGTTTATATGATTCTCGAGAAGACTGACATGCCTAACTTGTGACTTGAGTAGCCACAACTTTGGGTCATCTAAGCTATCAAAATCACTTGTGGATCACACCTGGCTTGGACCACACAAGGCCTTAGCATGGTCGGATTTTTCCCCATGTAATTTTGAACCAATGATCTTTTCACCACAGAATGCCTTAACTAAACACTTTGTGTCACAACCCCGCGATGGTTGCACCGTCGTGGGTGTGCGACACCGACAGGGTTCATCATAATGATAAACAACTAACAATTACTTAGCTCCCATACTACACCTACAAGCCTGTACTCTTTAAGTTAGTTACAACTTCTTATATGTTAAGTGGGATGTGCAGCGAAGCAAAACAACATAACTTAAAAATTTATCCATTCATGTAGCACTGTGATATCCAACAAAATCAGGCAACAACAATATCAAGTAAATGATTTATTATTACAGAAGTATTGTATATCAAATTAGAGGTTGGACGAATTGATCGGAGCACTCCATTTTTAACTTCAAAAAATATACAACAAAATGTTCTTTACAGCTTGAACATGTGCGCCCTACGATTCGCCCATTACAAAAAAACCAAGAGAACTATCACATAAACTATTTTTTCACATTATGTGAGTGCATGCTTCTATGCCTTGCCTTGTTCGACCTTCTGCCCATTCCTTGCCTCTGAACCGCATCATAGACTCATCCATTGTGTTATGTGAACTTTCCATGATGTCTTCCTCCTTCATGCCTTCATTTTATTTATATGGGTATCAACTCATAGTCTGGGTGCCTTGGCCATGGGCCGACGCCCTCCTAACTCATCAAGTCAACATAAGTTCGGGCATACTTGCCCACCACCTTGTCATGCACATCAAGGTGCGCCCCCATGTGGCACCCCGCCTTCATGCAGGCATAGTCATGTCATGCGGACGCGATGCCCAACTCACCCTCTATCCGAGTCATGTGCCCGCTTGTCGACGTGTCATGACTATTCTCCACACCCATTGCCTTCATGTGACTTAGGCATACACGACCTCCAACTCATTAAAAGGTCTCATAAGCATCCAATTGAGCAATCGACTCACATTGAGATAACAATGCCAGCTCAAAATCCTTACATCCTGCTCTAAACCCCATATAATTTATTTGCAATAATTAATTATACAAAATTAAAAACTAAAAATATAATTTAAAAAAAAATAATTTATTACCCATTATTACTTAACAAATTATAATAATTAAATTTGAAAAATCATTTCTTCATATCAAATCTCATGAACCAATATTATATATGATGATTTAAATACGTACTTTACTTTACTTAACATAAATTTAAAAAAAATTCTATTATTTATTTAAATAAGTAGTGTGACAAAGTGTTTTACAACTCTATCTTTAAAATCTAAACACAAACAAAATATTTTTAGAAATATCTAAAATCTAAACAATATTATATTATTATAATATAAAGTAATTCAACATAGGATTTAAAAAATAATGAAGTACACGATGAGCAAAGAATAAGTGACATCGTTTAATTTCTTATTTTATGTTTCTAACATCATAATATACTAGCTAATAAAATAGCTTAGCTCCTAATTCAAACTATTTGGATTCTTTACGTTGCATTTTTGGATTCTTTTAACATTTTAACTTAAAAAATGGTTGTAATGTGGAGATCATTATGTTTTTTAGTTAGGTGATAAACAATTAAATACACTTTTTAAGAAAAGTTCGAAGATGTTTTAAAGTTCAGTGATTAATAGTTAGTATATTTAATTGAGTGTAGATTTGGTGTTTGAAATTTTGATAATAAGTGAATGGTGTACTCATAATTTGATTATATGAACATTTAAATTTTATTGGGTATATCTTATATTTTGATTAGTTGGTGTTAATATGTGGAGATATTTTTTTTGGATAATGTAGTTATGAATGTTGATCAAATTAACTAATGTGACACTTTACTTAAATATTTAAATTTCATCTTCCAGCTAATACAATTTATTTCGTTATGTGATAAACAATTAAATACACTTTTTAAGAAAAGTTTGAACATGTTTTAAAGTTCAGTAATTAATAGTTAGTATATTTAATTGAGTGTAGATTTGATGTTTGAAATTTTGATAATAAGTGGATGGTATATTTATAATTTGATTATATGAACATTTAAATTTTATTTGGTATATTTTATATTTTGATTAGTTGGTGTTAATATGTGGAGATATTTTTCTTGGATAATGTAGTTATAAATGTTGGTCAAATTAACCAATGCAACACTTTACTTAAAAATTTAAATTTCATCTTCCAGCTAATACATTTTATATCTTGATTGATTGTTATTAATACATGGGAATATTAATCTTGGATAGCACAATTATGAATGTTGATAAATTGACTTTAATTTAGAGTGTTTTCCATGGCCCCCATTGTCTAAAAACACTTAATTGTAGCATAATAAATTTACAAGCATGTTTACAGTGGATAAACTTCAATCTTTTTTAATAAGATCAAATTTATATGTTGTTGTCCTTTCCATTGTTGTTTAGGAGCATGAATTGGTTTTAAGTTAATTTTGTGGCATATACGATAGTAATAAATCTAACTACAAACTTTGCATTGTACGTTTATTTGGTTGTTAGCTTTATGACATTGCATTGCTAACTTTATATTTATCTCGTTTGAATTTTATAAAGAATCATTTGGAGATGCTCATTTATCATTCATATGTTGGGTGCACTCATCATTTAAGTATCTTATGATGCACATATGAGTATGGATACCCATGCAAAGAAAACCATCCATAGATGATGTTAAAACACCAAATCTAAGACCACAATTTTGGTTCTAGATTAGGAATGACATCATCTAAGGCCCATGCATTTGACTGTGAATTTTAAACCACTACACCAAAAAGTGATTGGTGATAGGTAGGACGGAGATAGGCCTTTAATGACCATCATTAAAGCCACTTACAGAAATGATTATTCGAGGATCATTGACATAAGTCTCTTTGGTGATGGTCATTGATAAATCATTTCCATTAGTGGCTTTGGTGACTAAAACAATGATGGGCCTTTTAAAATCATCACCCATTCATGTTTTGGCAACAAAATTACATTAGGTGAATATTTAGGACTATAATGGGCCTCCTAAGGAAAATAATAAAATAATAGTACAAATAATAAAATAAGAGAATAATTTTTAAAAGAAAAGAAAGAAAACTATTTTTTTAATTGTATTTTTGACTTATCTCCTTGTAGGTTTACTCAAATTTCAAGTGTGTACACTCGTTGGATGCATTATTAGATTTCACATCCAACAAATACCAACTCTGCATACTTCTAAGTATACCCACACTAAGATAAATTCAAAATACATGAAAAGACATGTTTCACACACGTGAAACACATTTTTTTGTGTCTTTTGAATTTTTCTCAGTGTGTGTTTACTGAAAATTATGTGGAGTGAGTATTCTTTGGATGTGAATCTATTTCCATGTCAAATGAGTCTACACACTTGAAATTTGAATAAACCCACAAGGAGCTAAGTCAAAAATATGATTAGAAAAAATATTTTTCTTCTTTTCGCTCCAAAAATATTCTCCCCTCGGAATGACATCATCATCTTGAATCTTACTAGTTCTCTTAAAGTTTAATTTGCTAGTAAAATTTTCATTTTGAGGCCCATTTTTTACCTCAAAATTCTCCTAATGAACAATATTTCAAGCTTCAAGCCCTTTACGGATGATTGATTTTGTAAACTAAACTTGGTTATGATTCTCTAATTCCCATCACCAAAATGCCCTAAAGATAATGGTGATGATTACAAATGGTCACCAAATATTTTTGTATATTTGTAATGGTTATAGGTTGCCACCTTTGATCATTTAATACATTTAATAAATTTCATTTTTATTTGTATTTAACTTTGAGTACTAATTTCTTAAATTTAATGTTGATATTTACCTTATAAATTTTGTTTTACTTTCATCTACCCATACAAATAAAATCTTATACCATAAATTTTGTTTTTGGGGATCACAAGCCATATTTAAATAAAGTCTCAAGCCAACTCATCACAAATATTGCATAGGAAATCCTTGTCGCTAAGTAAGCCTATGATAGGCCTAATCTAAGTCAAACAAAAAAGCCTTACAAACTACCATTATCCTTCGAGGTTTGTGGTCAAAGCTTAGGGCATTAGGTCATAGCATATGTGCCCTATATGATACAATGTTGATTTCAAATATATTTGCAACACCAAATATGGTTCTTATGGTTAAAGGAATGGTCACTTCAAAACTTCATAAGTATACAAGCAGACAAATTACCACAAGGACTTATGGGCCATGTGTGATACCTTAGAATATAATGCATGCCCTTATACTATGAGCTATATGTGGTCATAATTTCAAAACTGTACTTACTGATCCTCTTTCATATATTTTAGTCATGGCTCATGTTCACTTTGCAATTCATTGCATTAGGTCTTAGGGTTTGGTTCATTAGGTTTTAGGGTCCCACCATGGTCAAATCCAATAATTACATGCCAATAATGATCAGCAAGGACATGAGGAGGCCAATAATGATTGGTAAAGCCATAGTTTATCATATTGAAAACCTAATGTACTTCTCACCTCAAAACTTGTTTTGAGGTGAAAATAGAGTAATTTGTTTATATCTTCATTTCTTATGTAATTTTATGTTTCCATATGTAATATTGGTTCCCAGCTGCTCCTAAACATATTGTGATGTTGCCAAGCACCTACCACTACAAAAAATCAAGTCATTATGGGCACCAATTCACTTGCAAAAGCAAAAGAGAAACAAGCACTAAAACCCTAAATTCCTCTCCCACTGAGCTAGGGTTGGCTCCAAGAGAAGAGATATCTGAGCAGAGGGGGTATGAGAGATATCAAAAGGTATGAGGCCATTTCATATCATCAAACATCAGGTCTCCATCATTTTTCAAGAAATTCATTCCAAGGAACAAGCCATTCACCACACATGAGGGACGATTTTTCTTCAAACTGTGTTTATGAGCAAGAAAAAATGAATTTGAAAACAATGAGAGATGTTTTTTTCCATAATTGACCTAAGAAGAAAAAGCTCTTTTAGTTTTTACACAGGTTTCATGGTTTGGTAGAAATGTCGAAAACAACATTAGCCTCAGGAGGGTTAATGCACCTCTAGAGTGACCTTGGTAAAATAAATTTTTCTCCTAGATGGAATGACGAAATGACTTTCTTGATGAGTCAAATGATAATTAGACACAAATATATTTCCAATGAGCTATCATGAGCTTAATTTGGAGTTGAGGAAGACCTTCAAAAGTTGACTGCAACAACTCTATGCATTTTGGTAGCCTCATTTTGCACGTTTTGAACAGTCTTGGGAGATTGAGCTTTTGACAAGGAAAATTAACTCCAAATTGAAAAATTCAAGATGTTCTGGAAAGTAGACTTGACAAGCTTTCCAATGGGCTATTACACGACCAATTTTGACATCGGGAATGCAGTCAAAAGTTGTCCTGAAGTGGTGTTGCACTCCTGGGAAGTGGCATTGTGCTCCTAGTCTGGCGCTGTGCTCCTGGAAAAATTTCACAGTGTAAATTATAACGGGCACTGTGCTCCTAGCATGGCGCTGCAATCCTAGGTGGTGGCACTGTGCTTAGGCCAGCGAAGCCCAAAATCACTCCTAGCTTCAGTTTTCTCTAAAATTTCATCTTGTTTATCACTTGCCAAGTAAGTATTGCTACTCCTCTTCTCTCTTAGTTTGCATATGTGTAAAATTTCATGGTTTTGAAACTCTTACATGTAAACCCTAATCTCCACTAAAACCCTAGTGCTTCATTCTCCCTACCACTCACCTCCTAAACTAAAATCCTCGTCCCCATCACTATTATCCCCTTCTACCATCCCTTCATTACTCCCTAAACCTTATCCCTCACATGTTTTGCCCATACCTTCACTCACATCCATTCCTCCACAACCATTGCAAATAACACCCATCCGATACATTGTCAAAACTGAAAACTAGGAGAGTCAGCTAAATCATGGACAAAGGAAGTGATTTTGAGCATGATGATGAGCCCGGGCAGCATGACACTCAGATCATTGATCTAGAGGCTCAAGAGAGGGAAAATGTCAAAGGCATCATTATTCAAGAAAGGGAAGCTCAAATACAAGCTTTGGCAGATAACATAGAGAGACCAAGTTCATCATCAAATATTTAGAACAAGAAAAAAAACATTTGAGTGACAAGCAAGTCCTCATGGAGCTGCAAATGATCAAAGCAAATATGCAAATGGCTAAAGATGCTCATGTCACATTTACTCCTATTGAGCAAGAGATTGAAAATGATAGGGAAACATGGCTTGAGAGGGTCAACATACATCTTGAAGGACTAATTGAGAAGGTCAATAGGGATAAGAAAATGATCTGACACATGGCCTACCATTACATGACCCGCAACAAAATCTGTAACATGAGGATTAGAAAATTGAAGGCAAGGCTAAGGAGAGCTTTGGAAGGAAAAAAGAAGCAAGATAGATTGATAATGTTGGTTGAAGCCTCCCTAGTCCATCAAAGCAGCTGATGGTGGTGTTCCATGCCAAATTTGGGCACATTTTGGAAAGTTTTTGCATTTTTGGAATTTTGTAATTTATAACACAAAAATTTTGCCCAGGAGCGCAACACCATCGGTGCTGCGCTTCTTCCTGGGGCATACATTGGAGGAAAAGTTGACATATTTGGATTCAACATGATGAGGATATAACCCTGGAAAGTTTCAGAAGTTTTGGAGCAGATTTGGTCCACCAAAAGGTCTAAAAACTACCAAAAAATGACATTTCTACCTCTTTTTGGACACACAGAAACAGTCTTGGGAGGTTCCAGCTTTGAGGGGGCAAATGACCTCCAAATTTAAAAATTCAAAGTGTTCTAGAAACTATACTTGAATATCTTTCCCATGCGCTATCATGGCCTCAATTTGGATTCCGGGAAGGCCTCCAAAAGTGACATGAAAGTGGTGCTACGCTTCTGGCCAGTGGTGTTGTGCTTATGGACTTTTTGCTTAGAAAACCAAAATTTACCTGTTTTGACTGCAAATTGGATTTCTATCTTCTCATGGATGATTTCACTAATGTAATTGATGACATGGCATGTAAATGTAATAGTAAAATAGTATTAGAGGGTAGATTCATTAGTTAGAGGTGGTTTTGAGGCAAATGAATCTGTTTCCACTCTTTTAGAGGCAGGTTGTTTGATTGCCTATATTCAATTTCTTAGTTGGGAAATGGTTGAAACAACCCCTCTTCTCATGGATTCGACCCCTGAAGGTTAGGATGAGTAGTTTAGATGTCTATATTATGTGTTTTCTTGGTCATTTGGTGAGGTTGGATTCACTTGGATGCTTTGAACTATATTGTACATCATTGTAAGAAGTTTGGTAAGGAAATTAATAGGAGTTGCAACTATTTTTATGGGATTCATGTGGTGTGGTGCTTTTGCATGGTTTCTTCTTTTGTTATCAGTTGTTTACATGTTTTATGTATGCCACTATCTATTTCACTACTTCTAACTGAATGATATCAAGATAGATAGGTAGAACTCGATGTTTGCAGTGCTCTACCTTGGGAATTCTTTTAGTATTCTATATTTTCTGTTGTTTGAGAAGGATACATGATCGTTACATGCCCTCCTCAGCTCCCTACCAGTATTAGACATCTCACCTCAATCAATTTCAAGTGTTGAATCCTATACCTCCCTTGCCCCATAGAACACCCTGCATTCTGACCTAATTTCCCATACCTAAACTACCTAGCTCCATCTGATCCACCAACACCAACAAATTCAATCAAAATCTTCTGAGCTACTATACCTAGCCTAAAATCCCATCTAATTCAGTCATTTTGACTGAGATCCATAAGGAGAGAGCCCTCTCCCGACTTGGTAGGGCTAGCTACCACATTAATCTTGGTTTGTGGTTACCCTAGAATTTCTTCAATTTAGCTTGAGGTCAATCTAGGCTCTAACATATTGGCGACCATACTGGGGAACGTAGTTTTATGTTCCTTAGCAAAATGTATCAAGTTCAGATCTGATAATTGATGGTGGACAATGATCAGACACAGGAAGGCTGAAATCATTCACCTGGCGACTCCAAATCAATTTTGAGATCAGATCTAAGGAGTCCATTGGAGGATGAACCCAACCAGTAGAAACATGAAAGGACAATATGAAAATATCGGGTATTCAAGTTTGAATTTCATCCAAGACATTATGTTCTTTGTTATAAATTATTTCTTCTCTTTTCCCGAGAATTTCAAGAAGGCTTTACAAAGTATACTATATTTGAGAAAAGATCCTAGACCTGCATTTGATTCTTTCCCTTTGAAGAATGTGAATACCAAATATTCGCATTCCTTTGATCTTGATCAAGACACTTCTTCCGAATCTTATGATGACCTTCTTCAAACTGATGAGCCTAAAGAGACTGAGACTAATTCTACACCTTTTGTACATATACCTATACCTTGTAAAATTCTAGATAGATACAAGCCTATGATTTTATCTCCTATATCCCATACTTTCCCTAAAAATCATTACCTATATCTACCAAGATTTGATGGCGAATGTGGCAACATCACTGCTGAGAGACATGTACCAAATTTTGAGTCTTTTCTTGACCTTTTTGAAGTTGATGAAGAGGATGTCAGTATTAGGCTTTTTTCTCTTTCTTTGCAAGGCAAAGTCAAGAGTTGTTTCAAAACCCTGCCTGATGCGAGCATCTCAGATTTCCAATAGTTCATCAAATTTTTCCTCGACAAGTGGGTGGTCAGACAAAACCCTTTCTTGATTCTAGAAGAATATAACCAGTTAAAAAGACTTCCAGGGGAGACTGTGCAACGATTTTCTACCAGGTTTAACAAAGTCTATTTTTCGATTTCAGTTTATATAAGACCTCCTCCTAGATCCGTTCTCTTGCACTACCCAGATGATTTTGATCTGGAATGCAGTTTCAGCTGAGAGAAAGGAACCTTGCAACACTTGAAGAGATGCAAAACAGGGCAGTAGATGTAGATGCTAATCTGTTGATCAGAAGGGCAAAGTTGAAGGACGAAGAGATGAAGAGCATACATCCAGAAGAATCGACATCTTTAGAGGTAAAGATCGAAATTTTGGTAAGTGAATTGGAAGAGATGATGCAAAAGATCACCACAAGGAATGAGTATGATGTTCAAGGTCATGGTTCGTTGATTGAAGAAAAACAAGTGGCTGATCCAAAACATTTTCTTTCTTATCCTAGTTGTCATAGATCTGATAATGATTGTTTTATAGATCAGCTTGTAGAAGAGAGATCTGTTGATATGACATGTATGCTTGATGATGTGTCTTATATTGACGATTTGCCTAAGTTTGATCAGTATGATGATGATTATGTTCTCTAAACAGAGGCTAGTCTTACAGACAAATCAACAACTGGATTGTGGAAGGAGGAAGTCCACTTTTAGCAGCTCGAATACAGTGATCAACCGATGCATATCATCTATGGAAGTGAGGAGGAAAGTGCACCAAATTTTGAAATAAGTGAAGGATCCTTTCCTTTTTGTTTTACTTTGTTTCAGTTCATCAGAGACAACTTTCATGCAATCAGAAATCAACTGTCGACAAGTTTTGATCTGGACCATCTAGAGAGCAATGAAATCCTTGTTCAAGACTTCTCATATCTAGATTTGCAGCCACCGAATTCCATTGAATGTCAGGTTGCAGATGAAGACTTGGAAGCTAGAACACATGATCAAATGATGCAAGATGATTTTGTACCATTCTGTTTCGAATCATTTCAGTTTTTCAAGGGAAATTTGCATAGTATATCTTCAAATGAGCAGCCTGTAGAAAATCATGCAATCTCATTGGAACCAATAGAAAGTGGATTGTAACAGTATTTTCAAGTTTTTCATGATCAAATAGCTAATGTGTTGGATGATGTCTGCAATCAAAGTCCTTCTTCATTAGCTAACTGTGAGTTTGAAAAAAGTATTGATACAAAGTTGATCCAGTAGCCGGTTTCTTTGTCATTTTTAGCAGCAGTCTCGTCACAAAGCTCAGATGAAAGTTTGCATTCATGGTATGAGGAAAAGAAAAGTAATCCATTGGATGAGCTAAGTCCTAGTGCACATGAATTTCAAGATCCTTATGCAGTGTTTTGGAATCAAATAGAGATTCCATATTATTCAATTTGGGAAAATTTGGATCTATTTACAAGTTTTCATGGGAGTTGCCTTTCAGTAGTTCTCTCTTGTTGTTCATAAGCAAGCGCTTGCAGAGAATTCAAATAGAAGCTAGAATACTTACTTGGTTGCATTGGTTGTTTCATTTCACTTGATCAGGTGATGAATGGAACAGTTAGAGTCGGTTTTATTGAATAAAATCCACTTTGAGTGCCTTTTCCAGTTTATCAGTTGCATTTTATTATCGAGTCAGTTTTTAGTTGAGTAAAATTCAGTTTGTGTCGTCAATTCACCAGTTTTTAGTCATGCAATTCAGTTTGAGTATTTGACTCCATGCCCAATGGATAAGGCTACTTGGTCTACGATGTTCTTGGCACCTCCAAGGAGCTACCATCCCCATTGGAGCCAATGTTAGTGTCAGTGTTTCACACTGCCATCAGTGATCAAAATCTGCTCTTTTGCATTTCATAGTAGGAGTCCCATACTAATGAGTTTGCATTCCATTAGGTCATGGATTCACTGATGGTAGGGTTTTCTTCAAAATTGTACTTGCTGATCCTCTTTCATATATTTTATTCATGGCTCATGTTCACTTTGCAATTCATTTCATTAGGTCTTAGGGTTTGGTCTCATTAGGTTTTAGGGTCCCACCATGGTCAAATCCAATAATTACATGCCAATAATGATCAACAAGGACATGAGGAGGCCAATAATGATTGGTAAAGCCATAATTTATCATATTGAAAACCTAATGTAGTTCTCACCTCAAAACTTGTTTTGAGGTGAAAACAGAGTATTTT
>APFE030383013.1:279930-335441 GCA_000404065.3 Pinus taeda | reverse complement strand
ACCACACCAAACGGAAAAGGAGCTGCTTTTAAGGTCCGGACCGGGTGGTTATCCCCCAATGTTGTTGCAGTGATTTTCGAGGCCTCAACAGTACCTTAAAGGCAAGATAAAATACTGGAATCGAACTACTTTTGGCAATATCTTTCACGGGAAAGCAAACATTGAACAGGACATGAAGCAACTGCAGCAAAAGATCATCACTCTTGGTAGATCCGATGATCTTGCAGAACAAGAAAAAACCCTTGAAAGGAAACTTATCTTAAAAGAAAAGCAGGAAGAAACGTTGCGGAGGAAAAAATCAAGAATTAAGTGGCTTAAAGAGGGTGAAAAAAATACCAAATTCTTTCATAACACCACAATCCAGCGCAAAATGCACAACAATATTACCCACATCCAAAATGAGCAAGGCACCAAAGTTGAAAAACATGAAGATATAGAGGCCGAACTCCTCAACTAATTCAAGCAGGTGCACAAAGAACCAATCAGTGACCGTTCTCAGGCCATTCAAAATATCACAAGAAAAATCCCCAAACTCATTTCAGATGAGCATAATCAGATGCTCCTCAAATCTGTCGATCTTCAAGAAGTGGAAACAGCAGTTAAACAACTAAAAGCTGGCAAAGCCCCAGGACTGGATGGTTTCACCTCCAACTTTTTCCACAACTTCTGGGACCTAATCAAGAATGAGGTTTGGCAGGTTGTGGAAGAATCTCGCTCTCTTCGTTGGATGTTTCCAGGGATGAATGCTACTTTCATAGCCCTGATTCCTAAGGTGGAGAAGCCTTGTAAGCCAGATAAGTTCAGACCGATCGCTCTCTGCAACATAATTTACAAGATAGTCTCAAAAATTATAGCCACCAGACTAAAGCTTTTGCTTCCTTTGATCATCTCGCCAGAACAATCTGGATATGTGGAAGGCAGGCGGATCACGGATGGGATCATCCTTACACATGAAATAATTCACTCCTTGAAGATCTCCAAGAAGCCAGGTATGCTTCTTAAACTTGATCTCTCCAAAGCTTTTGACAGCCTCAGCTGGAATTACATTGAAAAGATTCTACTACCTTTTGGTTTTAATGCTTCTTGGGTTCAATGGATTATGAGCCTCATAACATCCTCCTTCTTCTCAGTTCTAATTAATGGCATACCCTCCGAGACCTTTCATCCTTCCCGTGGCATTAGGCAAGGCGATCCCCTCTCCCCTTTCCTCTTTATCATAATGGCGGAAGGTCTTGGGAGAAGTATCAAGCATGCTCAGCAAGCTGCCCGTCTCAAAGGTCTCTCCTTTTACAACTCCCCTGTTTTCACTCATCACCAATTTGTGGATGATACCATGCTCTACGAGCACCCCTCAGTCCAGGAAGCCAGGCATCTCAAATCTCTTTTAGCAGATTTTTCAGAAGCCTCAAGTGCTTCTATAAATCAGTCCAAATCTCAAATTTTCTTTTTTCATACTCCCTCTATTATCCAGTCAACCATTTTACGCATCCTAAGATTCTCCTCAACCAAACTCCCCTCCACTTATCTGGGAACCCCCCTCATAGCCTCCAGCTTCAAGCACTCCTCCTGGAGATCCCTCTTAGACAAGCTGGAAGCTAGGCTCTCCTCATGGACCCATAGATCTCTCAATATGGCTAGCCGTCTCGTCTTGATCAAAGCCATCCTTCAAGCCATGCCCCTTTACCTTTTTTCCATTCTGGCAGCTCCGAAATGGGTTCTCAAAGAACTTAAAGCTATCCAAAGGGCTTTTCTATGGGGCAGCAGTGGACTTCATCGCAAATGGGCACTTGTCAAATGGGAAACTGTCTGTCTTCCAAAAAAAGGAGGCGGCATTGGATTAAGAGATCCCACTCACAGCAATGCGGTTATGGGCGCTCGGATCTAGTGGAAATGTCTCTCAGGCCCTCTTACTCCTTGGGCTATTTTATGGACAGTCAAATATGTGGGAAATTGTCCTAGACAGGAACTTATCAGAATTTCAGAGATTTGGAATGGTTCAATTATATGGAACTCGGCAAAACTTCACAGGAACCTCATTCAGCAGCACAGTTTTTGGGACGTGAAAAGCGGTGACCAGGCCAGATTTTTGGACGACTCTTGGCAACAGTCACCTAAACTCAGGGACCTTTTCCCACATATTGTCCCCCCGGAACAGGCTCTTCATCCCCTAATCAAGGTTGGAAACTTCTGGAGCATTACTGCCCAACAAGACTACAGAGAATGGCACAAAGCCTCTCAGATCATAGCTCACGGGACTATACAAGAACAACAAACTCTGGACACAGAACTAACAAAAAGGAAAATACAGTACTCCGAGGAAAAATACATTCTCAGATGGGGATATGAAGAAAGAGGCACCTACTCCACCAGAGAGGCTTATAATTTACTCATTAAAGACCAAATCAGGCCCGACATGCTATGGAGTAAGATATGGGAACCTTCCATTTGGCCGAAAATCTCTACCTTTCTATGGCTTCTCTGCCACAAAAGGATTCTTACTTGGGACAATTTGAGGAAGAGGAATTTCATTGGTCCCTCCATATGCTTCATCTGCAAAAAAGAAGAAGAGACAATTGAACACCTCTGGTATCACTGCCCGTTATCATACAAGCTATGGCAAAAAATAAATTTTCGTTGTCAGAAAGAGGGAGGGGCGAATGGAGACATAACGACTACAATATGCAACTGGGACCCCCACCCCTATCAAAGCAAAATACTAAATTTCCTCTGGAAGATCATTCCAGGTTTTGTAACTTGGACCATTTGGAAAGAGAGAAATGGTAAAATCTTCAAAAACCAATCCAAATCACTGGAGGAGATATGGAAAATCATAAATCAAAACATTGAAGAAACCATATCTCTAAAAACTTGGTACCAAGAGGATCTCCCCACCCTCCCCCAGGAACAATCAATCTAAAATAACTGGAAATTCCATAGAAAGCAAGACCAGTTGATCAAAGGAACAAGGCCTCCAAAAGGCTCCTCATTGGTGAAATGGTCTCCTCCCCCAAAAGACATGTATAAACTTAATTTTGATGGTGCATCAAAGGGTAACCCAGGGAACTCAGGATTCGGAGGAACTATCAGAGACTATAAAGGAGACAACATTATAACCTTCTTGGGCTCTCATGGATGGGACACCAAAAATTCTGCTAAGCTAGAAGGTCTTTGGCAAGGACTTCTAATAGCACAAGACAGGAATCTTTTCCCGCTCCTCATAGAGGGAGACTCTCAAATCCTCATTCAAATGGTCTCGAGGATCCTTCAGGGTTCCCCATCCTCCAAGATTTGAAATAGCTGGAGAATGGCTCAACGATTATTGCATATTGAGCGATGGATTAGTTTTAACAGGGCGATCTCCTTCACCCACATTAGAAGAGATGGGAACAAAGTTGCGGACCTCCTTGCTAACTTGGGAGTTGACAGTGGACGGCATCTTCTTGTTGGATCTCCAGCAAATCTTTTATTGGAACCTCAACTTCTCGACTTCAACAATCTGGTGCAGGAGGAAAGGCCTGAGCTTGACGATGCACTCCCGGATCTGGGTGACGTCTTGGCATTCAATGTTATTCATGCAGCTTAATTACCCCAGGTACCGCCACCTGCACTGAAGCGTTGAGCCCCAGATCACATTTGATCGCGGGAGGAATGTTTTTATGGCTGCAGGATGAGGCAGGTCGGCGCCATTAATGCAGGACGAGCCCCGAAGCTGCCTGTTGAGGGTTAAATACATGGCGTCTCCTTTCGTTTATTCCACTTCCAGTGTTCAGGTCTTTGGTTCTAAGTTTGGATTTCAGTTATGGTGTGAAGGTGAGAACGCGCCCGTCTTCAGAGGTGAGATTCAGGCCGGCTCGGGTTTGAATTTGCAGCACCTCAATTTTACCTACGTGCTCCACAGAGGAACTCGTTCGGTGGCTTGGGGTAAGTGGTTTATTAACTGCAATATCAATTTTGTCTGTGTTGCTTCTTGATCTCGGGCTTCATTTGTCTGCTCATATGGGCCTCCGGTTCATTTGGGTCATTCCTCTGGGTTTAGGCTCTGTTCCTTTGAGTTTTATGTGTCTATTGGTAATATGAAGCGCCATGGGAAGCAGATTCGTTCGAGTGACCGCCCTGGCAGTGGCAAGCGACCCTCAGTCAATCCTCATCCCAACCCACGCTTTCGCCCATCAACCTCTCTTCCTCTCCTGAGGACCTTCCCCCCAGCAATCCTCCTCACAAGTCGATTCCCAACAGTGCCTTTCAATCCACCCATTTTAAATTCCAGAGCAATTTGAATAGGCCTTTGATTTCTGCTCAGATTACCATTCTCATGACGGAAGAAGAAAACCAGGTCGCCCCTCTTTCCTGGATTGTTCCCAATCTCTCTCACAGCAGTGAGCGCTCCTCGGTCGAGGATTCTCTAGGTATCAAGAGGGAGATTGAACCTGTTCTGCAGGTTAATTTTCCCCCTATTATCCCTCCCCTGGTTGACTGTGACCAATTTGAAGCGGAGACAGATGCAGGAACCGCTGACAAGGTGATGGAAGGCAAGGAGCCTCTCAGTCATGATGATGCGTGTCAGGGTGCCGAGGAGACACATGGGGAAGCAGAGAAAAATGAATAACCTGCGCTGTGGTTTGCCTTTTTTGGTTCTTCGGTGGATGCTCAGAGAGCATTACCCAGACATTTTGGCCATGGTTCAGCTTGACGACATCAACTCCAGTTTTTGGTCTCTCATCGACCCAGCGTCTGTTCTCCTCCTGGACCCTTGCTACCAATTCTGTTCTTCTGTCTCTCTTGTTGTTTATCAATTTTTGTCTGCTTGTAATGCCAATTTAATTGGCTGTATGTCTCTGTTTCTCCCTGGTTCTCATAGTAATGCGGCAGTTTTGTAATGTTAATGGCTCTTGGGCTCCCTCCCTTGTAGCCTCCGACATATGTAAAAATATTTTGATTTCCAGTTAATAGAATTAGTTGTTACAGAGAAAAAAAAAACATAAATTCCCAAATGTTCGTTTAAAAAGAAAATAAAAAATTACATTTTTTAAAACATAAATCGATTGAACGTCCTCTAAAAACTTCTATAGCACTTAGATTACGCAACCTCAACAATGTAAATCTATTCCAACCATCATTCTAAATTTTTGACCATATTTAAAAGAAAGAGAGAAAAAGATTTTAAATAGTATTAAAAAATAAATAAATAAATAAAATGTAAAACGGTTAGACTACATGATATTAAACCTTCAAACAAAAATATTAATACAACCCAAACTTGTTTGGTTACAAATCCCCTTCCATAACGAATAACCAATGCACATTTTTAAATATTACAAAGTTAACAATTTTTATGTCACATTATGTTAGAGGGTCATGTTTATAATATTTTTTAATTAGATTTTTCAAAATTAATAAATAATTTTGTCAATTGAGATTTTTTTGTTAAATAGCTTCAAGGAAAAAAAATTAATTAAATACCATTCATCAAAACAAAAATTCCAAATTTATATATTTAATATCCATTTGTTTAATATGCAAGCTAACAATAAATATTATTATTTGACTCCTATCATATCCAAATAAATTTTATTTTTATTATTCTAATGGGCCCTTTGACCCCGATAATACTCATATGAAAGATCCCAATACATTGCACTTACCATGATCCTTAACTTATAAACTTCAATCACTCACAAGATGTAAGAAAAAATTCACACTTTCTTAATATAAAAAATCCTTAATAATTCACACTTTATTAATATAAAAAATCTTTAAGATGATCAACACTTTTTAGTGATCCTTTTATGTAAGGTAGTTATTCATGTGCACTTACTCTTAAAATTGGGTCACCTCTTAATGAGTTAAGTTTCAAATACAATAAACTCCACATCTTTCATGAGAAATACTTTATCAATATTTATAACTAACAATGATCATAATAACCTTTTAACTAGTTAATGGACCTTCTTTAATAAGGACACATTATATTTACTTAATACTAACCAACATAGTGACTTGAGTGGAACTTATTCAATATTAAGAAACACAGTGGACCTTACATGGAATGGCATCTACCATTATTACTTTAATGGGCCCTTCAGTTCCCAACCCATGCACAATTGTAGGGAGAATCCCACCATGATTCATCACATTCATCAATCTCAACATCTTTTAAATTAAATTAGACTTGTCATATTTCTATAATATCTCCTTAAGAAAAGGCCATTTTTTTTAAATCAAATGTTCAACCTCAACAATTTCTTTGATCTAAGTCCTCCATGCACTAATGAATGACATTACACATTAACTACTACTTGAGAGGTGTACCTTTCAGCGAACCTGGGGTCCTCATAAATGGCCTACTAGCTATTATTTTGGGATGTACCTTTTCCCCAAATCTAGGGCCCTCATGAATGATCTACTAACTACTACTTGGGGGTGTTCCTTTGAAAATTGACTACCTTGCAAAAAAAGCTCAAGCCTCCCTTTCATGGAAAATTGACTACCTTACTGAAAAACCTCACTTTACTTAAAGAGTCCATTTACAAGTACTTAAAACCTAATAAAACCCCAAAACACAAAAAGAAACTTAGTAAATCCAAACACATTGGCTATTAATATTTTTAATAATATCTCATGAAAAAGGACCAACTTCTTTGGATAGTCATTCTATTTTTAAAAATCAATTCAAAATATATTATGTCTCTATAATAGGAAGACCTATTGTAAATCACGTGTTAATCAATGATAAGGCTACTATCCACAAATACTAACCGACTCATCACCATTGTTCTAAAAAAATCAGGCCACTTCAAGTATCAACATTGTTCTAGTAAAAGCACAAGTTTTCCTCTAGTTAATCATAAAATAACATACTTTCACTCCAAGTCAATATCTTTCCATCTTAATTGGTTAAGTCTTTCATTAAGTCCAAAAAAACAAACTCCATTCAACAAGGATGGGACAATAATTTAGGTTTCAATAGCTCCCATGAAAAGGACCCTGCCTCATAGGGGGAGGAGTTTGATGGAGGGAGGGAGATGCCTCTAAATATCTTTCAATTCTAAAACTTCTAAAGAAGTATTTGCATCCATCTCCTCCATTAACAGTTGGGAAAAAGTAAATAAATATTGTAGAGACAAGAAGTCAAATTAAGACTTTTAGAGAGTACTCAACAAACCTTGGATGCACTAGTCTATAATGAGTGGTGATTTCCACGTAACATTGAAATATGCATTGCTTAGTAGTTAAGATATTAGAAGTTGTTTACTATATTTTCACATACATAATTTTCAATCACAATTGTATTAGAAGGTAACTATAGATGGTAATTACTCTCGGATGCAGCTTTACTCAGACTTTTTTTTCCGGCAACTAAAATTTTGGGATGGTTGTTATTTCTCCTAGACATAATGTTCTCATACTGTTATATGGGTTGTTGTCCTCTTATTCTATTGAGGAGACCCACCTTCAATGGTTTGTGAATGACCTCTTGTTGGAGAGGACGATTTTGCACATGGTTGTTCAGTGTTAAAACAGCTGATATATTTCGTTTTTGTAGCTGTCTTATGCTTTTGACAGATGATCAAAATGACAGAAAGGATGTCTCTTTTTTGATTGCATGGACAGTCAATCAGTAGCATCAGAAACGCTCATAGCATATGCAATGTAACTTTTTATTCTCTTAATAAAAAGTTCGCTTTTTCTTCGGAAAAAAACTATAGATGGTAATTTCTAATAAAAAACAATTGGTCCTTCTAACTTATATTCTTCTAGAAAGAATCCATTTTTGTATAACTCTCCTATAAGATTTTGCTACAATCCATTTTGTTACCATAGTAGCCCAATAATTGTGGAGCCTATCATCAAATAAAAGAACCTACCAATGGAAGATATGAGATGGGAAGATGACTTATTCTTTCAGAATCACTAGCAGTTAGTCAAGTGTTGAGGACAACACTTGTTTGAAGTAGAGGGGCATGTTAAGCCCTGTATAAGCCCCATTTGAACCCTAAAACCCCTTAAGACCTAGATATTGAGTGATTACATTTCTATTGTTGTATTGTTATGTAGGCTAGAACTGCTAATGGTCCCATTTTATTATAATTGTACCCCTTGTCTCCTATATATATACTACGTCAAATATTCTCTTGTCCATTGTATTCATTGTAAAAGGAGGTTCCCCCCCTGGAAGAGGATTGTAATTATTTCTTTTTGGTTCAAACAGGAGATGACATCTCATTTGGAGTTTATGGAACTTTACATGTGAAGGAAATAGAACCAAAAAATATGGTATCAACTCCATTCAACGAGGATGGGACTACAATTTAGATTTCAATAACTCCCATGAAAAGGACCCTACCTCATAGGAGGAGGCATTCGGTGGAGGGAGGGAGATGCCTGTAAATCTCTTTCAATTGCAAAAGTTCTAAAGAAGGATTTGCGTCCTTCTCCTCCATTAACAATTAAACAAAGATTGTAGAGAGAAGAAGTCAAATTAAGACTTTTAGAGAGTACTCAACAAACCTTGGATGCACTAGTGTATAATGAGCGGTGATTCCACATAACAATGAAATATGCATTGCTTAGTAGTTAAGATATTAGAATTTGTTTACTATACTTTCACATACATAAATTTTCAATCACAATTGTATTGGAAGGTACCTATAGATGGTTATTTCTAATAAAAAACAATTGGTCCTTCTAACTTATATTCTTCTAGCAAGAAGCCATTTTTGTATAAATTTCCTATAATATTTTGCTACAATCCCATTGGTTAACATAAATTCCAAAATGTTTGTTTGAAAAGAAAAGAAAAAATTATATTTTTTAAAACATAAATTGATTGAACGTCCTCTAAAAACTTCTATAGCACTTAGATTACGCAACCTCAACAATGTAAATCTATTCCAACCATCATTCTAAATTTTTGACCATATTTAAAAGAAAGAGAGAAAAAGAGTTTAAATAGTATTAAAAATAAAATAAAAATAAATAAATAAATGTAAAATGTTTAGACTACATGCTATTAAACCTTCAAACAAAAATATTAATACAACCCAAACTTGTTTGCTTACAAATCCCCTTCCATAACGAATAACCAATGCACATTTTTAAATATTGCAAAGTTAACAATTTTTATGTCACATTATGTTAGAGGGTCATGTTTATAATATTTTTTAATTAGATTTTTCAAAATTAATAAATAATTTTTTCAATTGAGATTTTTTTTGTTAAATAACTTCAAGGAAAAAAAAATATTTAAATACCATTCATCAAAACAAAAATTTCAAATTTATATATTTAATATCCATTTGTTTAATATGCAAGCTAACAATAAATATTATTATTTGACTCCTATCATATCCAAATAGATTTATTTTTATTATTCCAATGGGCCCTTTGACCCTGATAATACTCATATGAAATATCCCAATATATTCCACTTACCATGATCCTTAACTTATAAACTTCAATCACTCACAAGATGTATGAAACAATTCACACTTTCTTAATATAAAAAATCCTTAATAATTCACACTTTTTTAATATAAAATATCTTTAAGATGAGCAACACTTTTAATGATCCTTTTATGTAAGGTAGTTATTCATGTTCACTTGACTCTTAAAATGGGGTCACCTCTTAATGAGTTAAGTTTCAAATACAATAAACTCCACATCTTTCATGAGAAATACTTTTTCAATATTTATAACTAACAACGCTCATATAACCTCTTAACTAGTTAATGGACCTTCTCTAATAAGGACACATTATATTTACTCAATACTAACCAACATAGTGACTTGAGTGGAACTTATTCAATATTAAGAAACACAGTGGACCTTACATGGAATGACATGTACCATTATTACTTTAATGGGCCCTTCAATTCCCACCCTAAGTACACTTTAATGGGCCCTTCAGTTCCCACCCCAAGTACACCCTAAGGGACAATCCCAACATGATTCATCACATTCATCAATCTCAACATCTTTTAAATTAAATTAGACTTGTCATATCTCTATAATATCTCCATAAAAAAAAGGCCATTTTTTTAAAATCAAATGTTCAACCTCCACAATTGCTTTCATCTAAGTCCTCCATGCATTAATGAATGACATTACACATTAACTACTACTTGAGAGGTGTACCTTTCAGCGAATCTAGGGTCCTCATAAATGGCCCACTAGCTATTATTTTAGGATGTACCTTTTCCCCAAATCTAGGGCCCTCATGAATGATCCACTAACTACTACTTGGGGGTGAACCTTTGAAAATTGACTACCTTGCTAAAAAAACTCAAGTCTCCCTTTCATGAAAAATTTACTAAAAAACCCTCACTTTACCTAAAAAGTCCATTTACAAATACTTAAAACCTAATAAAAACCCAAAACACAAAAAAAACTTAATCAATCCAAACACATTGAATATTAATCTTTTAAATAATATCTCATTGAAAAAGGGCCAACTTCTTTGGATAATTATTCTATTTTTAAAAATCACTTCAAAATATATTATCTTTAAAAACCTATCCATAAATCACATGTTAATACCAATAATAAAAATACTAGTATTTGTTAATAAAAATACTAATCACAAATACTAACTGACTCATCACCATTGTTTAAAAAATCAAGCCAATTCAAATATCATCATTGTTCTAGTAAAAGCACCAATTTTCACTTAGTCAATCATAAAATAACATACTTTCACTCCAAGTCAATATCTTTCCATCTTAATTGGTTAAGTGTTTCGCCAAGTCCAAAAAAACAAACTCTATATCAAATATAAACTCTTTTAAATCATCCAGCAGTACCACAATTCAATTCAGACTCTATGATAACAAACAATCTTAAATACAAAATTTTTAATTTACCAAATTTAAAACAATGTACGCTTTAGTCAGAGCGTAACTATCAATCAAAATGACCTATGAGCTTCATTAACGTGCTGCAGTTCAGTGTATTCATACCTAAAGTTCTCTTTTCTTCTGCCACTGAACGCCGTGGTTCTGCTGTTACTGTGTCTCTCCACATGGCGACTACCAGATGGTTCATGCCTTCTGCAGCATGTTAAAGAGTTTTTACGGCTCTCATCTCTGCGTCTCATTAGAGCTCTTTAAAAAATAGTTGTACCAAATTAATTTGCAGAGAAATTGGATTCATGAGTCAATCACATTAAATAATAATTTAGTATGAATTAAGCAAAGTTTTTTCGTAGAAATAATATAAGAAAAATTTTAGGTGGTGTTTCGAACTAAGTAGTGTGATTCATACTTGTTGATTGGAAAGATATTGGCTAAAAATTTCTCTTTCTCTTATGTAATTTCTATGAACTTACTTTACTTAATTCATTATGAATCACAAAAATCTGAATATAAAAAAACCTAATATAAATTCAATAATTAAAAAGTAAAACCTCCTCACCTCACAATCAAATACAATTAACACTACAGATTGCTATATTATGGATTCAGACCAACCTGTGATTAAAACTGGTGCATTCAGTGTGATACCAATTACTTAAACTCATTTGTTGATAGATTTTGGGAGGCAATGAGAGATTTTGAAGCTATCAAGATTGTGCTTATTGGGTAGAGGGTAATTTTCATTTTAATTAGATTTTGAAGCTATCAAGATTGTGCTTATTGGGTAGAGGGTAATTTTCATTTTAATTAGATTTTGAAGCTATCAAGATTGTGCTTATTGGGTAGAGGGTAATTTTCATTTTAATTTTATAATTGTATAATAAAGATAAAGTGAAGAATAAAAAGAAAAAAAACAATTATATCCATAATTCTTTACTCATGTTAAAAATATTATTTATTATATTATGTGATGTGTAATTCGTTATTATGTTATAATAATATTTAAAATTAAATTAAATTAAATGAACAACAAAATAATGTTAACATTTCAATTGCTTATTAATTAACATTCAGTGTTTATTAATAATATATTTATATTTTTATATGGAGAAAAAAACATTAAATAAAAAAAATTATATTTTCACTTTTATATAGATGTGTAATTTATTCCATGAGTAATAGGTTATTCCTAATTCAAAGTATATATAGAGTTAAATAGTATAAACCAATTTTCAATTTTATATAGATGTGTAATTTATTCCATGAGTAATAGGTTATTTCTAATTCAAAGTATATATAAAGTTAAATAGTAAAAACCAAAAATAATTTAATATGTGTGTAGAGAGATTATATGGTATGAATATATGTTTTATATTTTGCATATAAGAGAGTATATAACACTAACATTTTAATGTGGAGAATGCAAATCATAAATTTGATAAAAAGATTTAAAGAAAAAAATGTAAAAAACAAAAATAATTCAATATGTATGTAGAGAGAGATTATATCATATGAATATATGTTTGTGGAGAATGTGAATCATAAAATATATGTGTGTGTCTTAGAGAGAGAGAGAGAGAGTGAAAATAAAAAGTTTCTTATAATTAAACATTTTATTAGTGTTTTTTTCAAACCTGGATAGATCCATCTTAACTCGATATCTAAGAAAGACCAAGAGAAATCAAATCTCAGAAGTGTAAATATTTCCTCAAGTTTTACACTTATTTGATCCCTCTGGATGCTTAGTAGATCCAGAGTTAAAATTAATCTATATTGATTATAAACCAATTTTAAACTATGAGTAAACCTTAAAAGAAAACATATGTCTAATATTAATTATTGACAAAATTAGATAACAATGAGAGATTTGATAACAAAATTGAATTCCTTAAAATATAAGCAAATTTTGAAATTTTCAACTGCAAATAAGCTTTAAAAGAGAACATACATCATAAGTTGATTATTAACAAAATTGGATAAAACACAAACTTTGAAAATTTTAATGATAAATAAACTCTAAAGAATATCATATGCTTTAGGTTGATTATTCGTAAAATTGAATAAATGCCTAGAACAAGATATTTTAAGTTTTCCTCTCAAATTTAAGATAAACCTCTACATCTAAAGTTATTAATTAATAGAGATATTAATATTGGTTTTTTAATATATTTTTAAATAAAAAATTAAAATTAAATTATTTGAATGGTTAAGACTAATGATGTTAATGCAAATTCAATTTGGTTAAAATTTTGATTAAACCAAATAATATTGGATGAGTTCATTCTAAATATAATAATAAGATAAAATTTAATAGAGTCCATGATAATGTGTTTTAGTTACTACTCTCTTATAAATAATAATATTCTAAATATAATATGTTTCTCTTCTTCTTCTTTGTCATATCCTCAATAATAAATAAACAAACTTAATAGTGGCAATAGTGTTAAAGTAACATTAATAATAATGTGTATTAATTATTCATTTCTCCCTAAAAAATAATAGTATGATCATTCAACATTAAGAAGCATAGGTTTTTATGAGATCATTCAACATTAAGAAGCATAAGTTTTTATAATCAATAAGCATAGGCTTTCCCATCAACTCTGCTAAACTTTGAATCCAAAAATTTAATGTTCTAGACATCTCTTGTCCAATTAGGTTAACTTTAAAAATAAATATTAAAGTAAATAAAAAAACTTTTGAAGTGGTATAATTTAATGAGGATCGTAATCCAATAACATGATTTTTATAAAATCATAGACATTTTAAAAAATACTTTGAAACAATCTAGTTATATAAATTCAACCAATTAAGTTAAATTTATTTCACAATTCTATAAAATTATAGTCATTCTAAAACATTTTTAAAACAATCTAATTATATAAATAAAAAAAATTAAGATTAACATTTCTTTTAGCTCCAAAAATTAACTCCCTTAGTTGAATCCTTCTAGCTAAAACACCAAAGAAAAATTACAACTCCATTTTTTTTCAATTTTAATTAAATTAAATTAAATATATTTAAAAAATCCAAAAATTCACCCATTAAAATATCATATTTTAAATTACCCTAAACATATGCCATCTTTTAAATTATCTTTATCCTAATTCTACAAAACCAAACCTGCCAAAAAAAAACTTTAAGCCAAGTAAAAATTTCAAAAAGCCCATTAATTTGACAGTTTACTTTACATGAAAACAATCTTCTTTGTTTATGTAATCAAGCTTCTGTGATTTATAATAGATTAAGATGAAGAGGCAGACCATGGCAAATGCTTAAATAGGGAGCAATGAACGATAATATTTAAATTATGATATTAATTTATTAATAATAATGAGTTTAATTTTTGAAAAATATTATTATTTAAATTAATTTATTAAAATAATATTTAAAATATAATATAGTTTATTAATTTATTAATTTATTATTATTAAAACAAATATTTTGAGTTGTGTTTTAGTGCAATTTTTTGGAAGCTTTTACGGTGGGTTTTTTCATCAAATTTCTCTAAAATCCTGTAGGAATTTATTGAAATCACAAGCTTGATGGTTAATCCTGCCATAGAAGTGCCCTAGAAGTTTTCCAGGGCGCCGAATCCATATATACAATAAAAAACTAATTAAAATGACACAAATCAAAATTTCATCTCAAATTTTTTCACCAAATTTAACACCCAGTAAATCCAAAAAATCACATTAAAACAACTTCCGAAAATTCCTCTCACCCGATTTTGATTTTAATATAATATATTATGTAAAAACTTTTTGGAATTTCAAAATCAAACGCCCATCGCCTAGATATGACACTTCTGACAGTTTTACAGTTCCAGTGACGGTTGGGAAAATTCAACAAAGAGTTCTGAAAATACTTGGAAGTATCTGTGCTTTCCTCGAACATGGTCTCTGATCCAATCGTATACCTACTACGTCAGTGATTGTGCCCCATTTGTGATTCGCGATATGCACCCACTGACTCACACAGAAACCGCCCTCTCTGGGCTCACAGATTGCGCCTTATTTTTCGTTCGTACTTTTGACAGCCATGTATGTGAGTCTCGCTGTTATATGTAATATGTTTTGGAGACATGTTTTTGAGGTTTGTTTATGGGTATATTTTTCTTTGGAATCACAATTTTTTTTATCTGGGTGATTGTATTTTATTTTCACTTTATTTTTTAGTGGTATTTTTGGCAGTTTAGTCTATCTGGGATTTGTAGTGGAAGTGTTTTTGGTATATTTTTTTGGTAGAGATTTGATGGAATCACATTCTTTAATAAGTGATTGGGCTTTATTTTTCATTCATATTTTTGGTAGTTATATATGTTATGTTACAATATGTAATATGTTTTGGAGGTTTTTCCGCTATGTTGAATGAGTTTCGGAACGTGAGAATGTTGGGAATATGGGTACGGGCGTGGTTAAAGATTTCCCCAAAATTTACAACAGTAATATTATATAATAATAAATTTAAATTTAAAATATAAAATAAAATATATATTTTTAATTATATGATTTATATAATAATCAAAATATTCAAATATTTAAATCAAATTAGATATATAAATAACAAAAGAGTTGTGTTTAGTGCTATTTTTTACACTTTCCAGCCCAAAAAATTGTAGTGAATTTTTGATTTGTATTATTTAAACTAGATTTTTGATTGTATATATGGATTCAGCACCCTGAAAATTCAATAAATTCTTGCCAGATTTTAGATAAATTACACAGGAAAAACCTACCGTAAAAGCTTCCAAAAAGTAGCACTAAAGATAACTAGTATCTCTCTTACATGTAAATATATTTTCTGGGTGTCTCTCTCACTGGGTCTCTCTCTTTCATATATATAAAATGTCAAGTTCATTATTAGTTCTTTGACACATGGCCGGTCTTTGAAACAATCTGGCTTAAAAAAAACAAAGCAACATGTTAATGTTTAAGCATTGACTGCCACATATGATATGCACACACAATCTTCTGTGATATATATATATTAACAACAAAAGAAATACTCATCAACATGACATACCAGATATTACGTCGAGGTGACACATGCTTCTTTAACCCATCAAAAGATTGCTCTAGTTTCTCAATTAAGGATATCTGTGTTAAGAATGTCTTTGGCCTTTTTGGTTGCGAAGGTTTCAAATGTTTTGTGGGCAATTCAACATATTTCTCTACAGGGTTTGTATTCCCCAACCCTAGGGAACATCGGAACTCCAAAAAAAGCAGTGTTCAAAGCTATTTCTCTACATGCTTTATATTCCCCAACCCTAGGGAAAGTCGAAACTCCAAAAAAACAATGTTTAAAGCTATTTCTCTACAGGCTTTGTATTCCCCAACCCCAAGGAACTTCGGAACTCTAAAAAAACAGTGTTCAAAGCACCTGGAACTTTTCCCAGCTCCCGTTGAAAAGGTAACGTTGCCATACAGTTCCAAAGCTCCCAAGAGTGGGGAACCATTGAAACATGTTTTCGGGAACAATTTCAATGTAATAGAGTTTTTTAGTATATTTTCCCTAAAAATTTGTTTTTTTTTTTTTAATCAAGTAAGAGTAGGACCTTCTATTAAGCTATCCAATAATACATAATTTACATAAAGCCGCACCCGCTCTGTCACGCCCCCAAGCTGGCGGTATTCTTTCAGCCACTCTTGGTGAGGTGCGGCACCACCGAACACTTTCTTTTCACCAATACTTATGTTCATAGACTACGCCTAACCACTTATCCTACTTAGTTTTTGTTTCTCAACCAAGTAATTATTATGTTTCCTTTATACCAATGAACACCCATACACATTCATTATCATCAACAATTATACAAGAGAACATAATTGCATAGTATAAAGGGAGGGGCAACTCCCTAAACAATGAGTCTGCCTGAATACAATATATTATTCAACTTTACAATGTTACAAAGCTTTACAAGTATACTTGGGAAACACCAAGTTTCATACTTAGCCAATTTTACATGAAGGCAACACCTTCGTGTGCCAACCAAAGTTCCTTGCCCAAGTTGGGCGGGTGCACCCTCACACGAGCTGCCAATCGCTCCTCAACCGAACTTCGTTTCGATGGGCGGGCGACCTCACCCAAGTCACCCTTCACACTTTTGCACGGCAGACGGGCGACCTACCCAAGTCACCTGAAGACACCTCCGTGTTCGCTCCTGTACGGCGGGCACGCAACCCACCCGAGTCTCCACCCGCACCTTCACCCGAACGGCGGATGACCTCCTACCTGCGCCTTCACTCGATACAACACTTGTGCGATGTTCACCTTGCAGCCTTGCCCAAGGTTGGGTGCATAGAGCTGTGCCTCCTTCTTGTTGCGGCTTCACCTTACTTCGCACCTCTTCCTTGTATGAGAGCGTTCGAATGAATGACTCTTCGCTACAAAACTTCGTTGTATATATATGGATGGTAGGGCGAGTCGAGCTGCCCAAGCCGACTTGTCCACCATGTGTTGAACATCCCTACATACTTCGCAAACTTGCCATCATCATTGGTTGGCCTTTGTCCAAGTCGTAGGTCAGTCCATGGGTTGAGCCAACACTCCCCACACCATATAAACACCATCGCTCAACCTCTATGCGCATTATAACATATGTTACTTCGCACCTTCGGCCATGAGCTCGCATTTCGTCCATGTCTCCAACTCTCTCGTTCACCAACAAATCGTCGCACTTAACCGGAGGTTGTGTCAAGAACCGCAAGTCCTTACATCCTCCTCCACCTGAAGTCGTTATCGTCCTCGACAACATCCCATCTTGGTAGCCATCCACCAAGATCACCATCAACAACTATCTCATCCTTGGTCCATGATATCAACTCCTCCACATACTGTAAACATCCCTGCAACATATGTAGAACCACCATCTCCATCATGTGTCGTCCCATCCTGTGAACTATCATCCTTCCTGCCTACCTGATGCCAACATCTCTCTGGTACACTGCTAGCCCCCATGACTTGAACTAGTCAAGTGATCAGTCCAACTGTCACACTCAAATCATAAGAATGTCCATCCTTATGCTTTCACTAGTATATCTCGGATTCTGCCACATCCTAGACTCACCAAGAATCTCTCCCCTGCTCAAGTCCATGGAATCTTCATCCCATCTGCAACATGTCATGATGTTAATGCCAAACCATTCCTGCACCATTTGTCATACCTGCTCAACCTGCTTTAAGGACTCACTGCCATGAGCAGTTAACAATGAGCCCCATCTTCTATGTCATCTAAGAAGATGTAGAGGGAGTAGAGCCTGAAGGCTCACCCTCACTAATAAGCTCAATCCATCTGTCAAGATTCTCTATCTCCATCCTCTGTAGATATGCAACCCGATCCTCCTCTCGAACATTCTGCCTCACATAAGCCTCCTCATCATCATAATCATCCTCAACCACTTCTAGCCTTCTTGACAAATCCAAGATACTACCAGATAGTGTCGTGATGACCAATGATTACTGAGTAATCTTTGCCTCAACAGTAGACAACCGCTTACTCATGTCTTCCATGCGCTTCTCATCCTCCATCTGCATCACTGCTAGTTTACAATTAGGCCTTGTCACACAAATGGTTGGAACACTAATGGGTACATCTTCCCTTCCATCGTAAATGTACAGCGTCTTCAAATGTGGAACAATCATAGCATCAAATTGTTTCAAGATTCCATCCCCAGCACAGCTTCATAGTCATCAATCCGCACTATAGTGAAGTCGACTTTCCCGGTCCACTCACCTAGTGTTGTGTCCACTCTTTCAGCTACACCAAGAACACAATCAGGAGGAGAATTCATTGTCTTCATTTGTGTCTTCACTGGTACAAATTTCAGCCCAATCCTTCTCGCAGTATCTTCACTCATGAAGTTGTGAGTAACCCCACTATCCACCATAGTGAGTATATCAGCACTCCCAATCTTCATTCGAACATACTCCAAATTGTTCCTCTCAAGATCCCTCTGAGAGACCACCTCTGTAGCAACAGCAGCTCCAAGAATCTGCATCATCCCCACAGAAGCTTCTTCATTCTTCGTATTAGACTATGCAGTAGTAGCCACTTTCGGTCTTGAAGGACTATTCTTCACCGTATGTGGTTCAACACATATCCAACACTTCAAGGCTTTCTTCATCTTCGACTTATCATCCAATTTCGAAGCATCATCCTTCTTCTTCTCTTTCGGCTTATCGAACTTCTTCTTTCTCTCATCCGAAGTCTCATCATAATACTCCACCAACCTATCCACAGCAGCAAAAGCTTCCTCAAGTGTCTTAATCTTCTACCTCTTCACTTCATTGCGTGCCCAAGGCTTCAATCCAATAATTAAGTTGAACACCTTGTCCATCTCCACCATGTCAGGAAGCTCCAGAACTGCACTTGCAAACTCCTGTTGATATGTCTGTAGGTTCCATGTCTACTTAATAAACTTAATCTTCATCCTTGCTTCCTAAGGACTGAAGCAGGTCTGCAAATCCTTCTTCATGTCATCCCACGAAATTATGTCATCAACATTGCCATTGACAATTTGATCCATCCTCCTTCGCCACCACATCTTAGCATCCTTTGTCAAGAATTGAGTAGCAACATTAACCCTTGTCTCATCATCCGATAGACCCAAGCATTCCAAGTATTGCTCCATATCCCAGAGAAAGTTGCCAAGAGTTTTCGCACTTCTAGTACCATCATAAGATTTCAGTTCCTTGACTTTCACATGAGGCACTCCTCCGCCTAAGTTATGCCTCACGGCCTTCTTCAACACCGCGATCTCATATCTAGCTTCATCAAGAGATTTTTGCAAGTTCAACATCTCTGCCAAACCTTGATCTCTTGCCTCTTCAATCTCCTTGACCTTTACTTCAAGTTGTGTACACATAATATCAGTGTACTTATGTTGAGTCTGGAGTTCATCGAATTATTCCCTCATCTTCGAATTTTCCTCTTGATCCTTCATGACCAAGTTCATCTTCGCAGTCTCGTAAGATTCCAAGTCCTCCATTCTTTCCAACACCTTCTCAAAGAAAGCATCCGTTGCAATACGGCTAGATTCTCCAACCTGAGATTTACCTACCATTGCTAACAGCTTGCTCCTTTGTGATCTAGTATAGACCATCCACCAGCTTCACCAAGTGCCCTGCAACCTGAACCAGCCCTTGTTTCACTTGTATGTGAAACCAACTTCCTTCACCTGCAAGCACTTGTTTCCACTGTCACCAACTTCCAAGTTTCCAAGTGTGTATACACTTGCTTCACCCAGCTTCCTGCAAGACTTCTCCAAGCCTTCAAACTAGCTCTGATACCACCTGTCACGCCCCCAGGTCAGCGGTAGTCTTTCAACCACTCTTGGCGAGGTGCGGCACCACCGAACACTTTCTTTTCACCAATACTTATGTTCATGGACTACGTCTAACCACTTGTCCTACTTAGTTTGTGTTTTTCAACCAAGTAATGATTATGTTTCCTTTATACCAATGAACACCCATACACATTCATTATCATCAGCGATTATACAAGAGAACACAATTGCATAGTATAAAGGGAGGGGCAACTCCCTAAACAATGAGTCTGCCTGAATACAATATCTTATTCAACTTTACAATGTTACAAAGCTTTACAAGTATACTTGGGAAACACCAAGTTTCATACTTAGCCAATTTTACATCAAGGCAACACCTTCGTGTGCCAACCAAAATTCCTTGCCTGAGCTGGGCAGGCGCACCCTCACACGCGCTGCCAACCGCTCCTCAACCGAACTTCGTTTCGACGGGCGAGCGACCTCACCCAAGTCACCCTTCACACTTTCGCATGGTGGGCGGGCGACCTACCCAAGTCACTTGAAGACACCTCCACGTTTTCTCCTCCACGACAGGCGGGCGACCCACCCGAGTCTCCACCTGTGCCTTCACCCGAATGGTGGGCGACCTCCCACCCGCACCTTCACCCGATACAACACTTGTGTGATGTTCACCGTGCGGCCTTGCCCAAGGTTGGGGGCATAGAGCTGCGCCTCCTTCTTGTTGCGGCTTCACCTTACTTCGCACCTCTTCTTTGTATGAGAGCGTTCGAATGAATGACTCTTCGCTACAAAATTTTGTTGTATATATATGGATGGTAGGGCAAGTCAAGTTGCCCAAGTCGACTCGTCCACCATGTGTTGAATGCCCCTACATACTTCGCAAACTTGCCATCATTGTTGGTCGGCCTTTGTCCAAGTCGTAGGCCGGTCCGTGGGTTGAGCCAACGCTCCCCACGCCATATAAACACCATCGCTCAACCTCTATGCACATTATAACATATGTTACTTCGCACCTTCGGCCATGAGCTCGCATTTTGTCTATGTCTCCAACTCGCTCATTCACCAACAAGCCGTCGCACTTAACCAGAGGTCGTGCTAAGAGCCGCAAGTCCTTACACGCTCTGTAATAAATCCATAGTCAACAAGGTAGGCAGCAACCTAACCACTCACCCAAACCCAAGAGAAGCTAAAAGAAACAATACACTCATTGAAAGAAGAGTCCTCCTTGAAAGACAAGTCCACCTAACCGAGGCTCTTAAAAATTTGTTATAATCACAAATTTGAAATATAAATCTATATATAATCAAAAACTTATTTTAAACCATAAAAAAAACAAAATTGGAAAAAAATCACCCCATTTCAATCAAAATCTTCCAAACATAATAATCCAACCAAGCCAACTTGTATAAACTAAAAACTCAAAAAATATTATAGTTAATTACACAAAACCAACGTGGATAAACTGTGCGGTTGACCATTTCATGGAAGACTAAGATAAACCCCTGGTATTGTATCCTTCAAATTCCTACTTTTGATTTGATCTTTTTCTAGCCAGGCAAACTCATGTTGTATATAAGTTTCTCAAAACACCTCAATTTTTTAGGTGGATGGGTTTTCTGGCTAGGCAAACCATTCTTACTGGATTTAAAGGCAATTTTTTGCCATATAAGAAAGACAAAACGATGTCCAATATCCACGCCCAAGCTCTCAACCTTTCAGCGTCTGTCGACCTGGTTAGATTTGTATAGTATTAACAATCAATTTCATGGATTCCAGGTTGGAAGTTTGAATCGTTAAATTTCAATAATGGAAGAAAAAATAAAACTTCTTGCCCCACAATTAAAATATATATAGATTTGTTTTATTGATTAATTTAAAAAAACAAATTTATTTATCTAATAAATAAAACAACTTTTTAATTAAAATGAATAAACAAATGAAATTCCCTATCTATTATATATGCCCCTCTGTGTAAAAAACAAAAAAAAATTAACTGTCCAGAGTCAACTTGTTACAGTTCTCTTTAATCAAACTGAGATCAACTTGTTACAGTTCTGTTTAATCAAACTGAGATCGTACTCTTGTGAATAAATGTACTCTCTTCGCTATTAGTGTGTCTCCTGTTTTAATGGCAGCAATTAATGTGTCTGCTATTATTTTGTGGCAGCAATTAATGTGTCTGGAAAATCTATTCGTAAATATTATATAAATTAGAAAATTTATTTGTAAATATTATATAAATTAGATAGATATATTTGGAAAATTATATATATAAAATAATGTTGGGTTTGGAGTATATTTTAAAAAGTTTTTGTTTGGTTAAGAGCCGATTGTTTTTTAGGAAGTAAGGAAACTCAAATAGGCATATAGGACATATAGGAGTTAGAGTCTGTTCCTTACCCATAGGCATCCAGGAGTTAGAGTATGTTACTAATCATGGCCGTCAATAAATCCCATGCTATCTGGCCATAAATGAACTGCTGGTGTATATGTCCCCCACCGTTCCATTTAGCCTTAGCAAAATCGAACTGTGGGCATATACACCTCCCGTTCATTTATGACCTGATAGCATGGGAAATATGGCTTGCCACTGATCACCAGCTAGGCATGGTTTTCTTTGAATAAAGGAGATGAATCAACCTATATTCACCATTAACGGATAGAGATAATTATTCTTACTATTGATTTAACAACTAAGCTAAAATATATTTTCCTCGCTATGAATAAAATATAAAAATAATAAATGTTAAATATTGTGGAATTTATTAACAACGTTGTTACCGCATGTTCATTAATTCCCTGCTACTGGATGTTCATTTATTGCAACGGTGTAAAATGCTTAAGCAAACGCAATAGTGGCTCTGCCACAGCCTTGAATGACAGAGAAAATAAAAGCTGACTGAATAAAGTTTTGGTATAAAGCTGATCCCTTTTTTATATTAAACTAATCCCCTTTATCACTGCACTTAAAATTCTATACTACTGGATGTTCATTTATTGCAACTGTGTAAAATGCTTAAGCAAACGCGATAGTGGCTCTGCCACAGCCCTGAATGACAGAAAATAGAAGTTGACTGATTAAAGTTTTGGTAGGAAGCTGATCCCTTTTTTTATATTAAACTAATCCCCTTTATAACAGCACTTCTATAACCATTTTGGAATTTGTTAAATATATTCAGGCGACTGTTACTGGATGTTGATTTGATTGGAACTGTTGTAAAAAGTTTAACCAAACACAGCAGTGGCATTGCCACAGCCTTCAGTGACACAGATAATGAAATTTACTTTTATTATCTGAGAATATTTTTTGGGGATCCAGATTACTCAAAGTTAGGATGCAAATATATATACCTCAACACATATATATTAAAATATCAAGTTTATCCCCTGTATATATATCCCAACATATATATTAAAATATCAAGCTTATCCCCTGTATATATCCCAAACATATATATTAAAATATTAAGCTGATTAATATATATAGATATAGATCTAGATATGAGAGCTGGTCTCCTTTCTCACTGCACTTAAAGTTTTATAAAAATAATGAGATTTATATAACCATTTTGGAAGTACTGCACGGAAATGCAATAAACCCACCGGATTCAATTCAAAGTAGTTAAAATAATCGAGGAAGCTGAATATCTGGTCCGAGGTTGCATCTTCATTAGTAAGAGCGAAAATCTGTAGGGTTTGTTGCCTCACATTCAAATACAAATACAATTAGCACTGTAAAATGCTATATCAGTAACCCACTTCATCCAGTTCTTTACCGCCATAGATATTCTATCAAATATCCATCTCCTTCTGAACTGATACAGTGTACTGGAGTTTGCAAAAGAAATAGCGCCACAGACAGCATGAAGGGAGAAAACTCATTCAAGGTTGCAGACGAACCTGTGACTAAATCTGGGACATCTGATCATGAGATACCAATTTCACTGGCAGTGTTTCATTTTCTGAATGCAAAAGTTAGTGCTGTTACCACCCTTTTACATTTTTCTTACAGTTGATGAAACTGTTATTTGTAAAATATTTTTAGTTTTAGTTTCATGTATATCATTTCTGAATGAAAAGGTTCATGCTGCTATACCACCCTTCCACATTTTTCTTACAGGTGGTCAAATTGTTATTTGAAAAATGTTTGTAGTTTTAGTTTTCATGTATTACATTTTCTGAATGAAAAACTCAATGCTGCTACCACCCTTCTGCATTTTTCTTACAGTTGTTGAAATTGTTATTTGAATAATGGTTTTAGTTTTAGTTGTCATGTATATCATTTTCTGAATGAAAAAGTTCATGCTGCTACCACCCTTCTGCATTTTTCTTACAGTTGTTGAAATTGTTATGTGAATAATGATTTTAGTTTTAGTTGTCATGTATGTCATTTTCTGAATGAAAAAGGTAATGCTGCTACCACCCCTCTACAAATTTTACAGTTGTTGAAATTATTATTTGAAAAATGCTTTTAGCTTTAGTTTTCATGTATATCATTTACTGAATGAAAAAGTTAATGCTACTACCACCCTCCTTCATTTTTGTTGCAGTTGGTGAAATTGTTATTTGAATAATGCTTTTAGTTTTAGTTTTGCTGTATATCATTTTTTTGAATGAAAAAGTTAATGCTGCTACCACCCTTCTGTAAGAAATGTTGCAGTTGGTGAAACTGTTATTTGAATAATGGTTTTCGTTTTAGTTTTAGTTTTGCTGTATATCATTTTTTTAATGAAAAAGTTAATGCTGCTACCACCCTTCCGTATTTTTTTTTTTTTTACAGTTGGTGAAATTGTTATTTGAAAAATGATTTTAGTTTTCAAGTATATCAGAAAAGCTAGGTGTTTTCGAGTTACAATCCACTCCCTATTGTAAAATGCATCTGCATAGTTATGTATTTATGCAAGCCTTCGTTTTTATGTTTGTTTTTTAATAATAACCTTCATATCTGGTTGCAGCTGAAGTGGGTTTACTTGATATTCATAGCTGGTACGATAGGTCGGAGAAACAATCCACAGATCACTTGGGCTGTCGTGGGCGTCGTCAGCAGTGCCTGCATTTCAAAAGCTTTGAAAGTGTTGCTCAACCAGAAACGCCCAAATTCAGCGCTTGGTATAAGGACAGATCCAGGGATGCCATCGTCACATGCATATATACATTTATATACTACTGCGTACGTCACACTAGCATGTGAGTACATAGTTTCAAAAGTTACATTGCTCAATGCAGGGGTTAAATGTATTTAGACATAAATACCTTGATATCTGCTTTTCAGTTTAATTGAACTTTGACGATGAGTCTTAAGCAAGATGGTCTTTAGAACGGTAATTTCATTTCATAGAAAAAAACAAAATTAATGTGTATTCATTTGAATTTTTCTAGAATTAGTTTAGATTCATTTTAATTCAGGATTTATCTATCATGTTCTATTTTGGCGATGATTTTTTAATTTCACATAGGTAAGTGTGGTACGGTTATCTAATTTCTTTTTATTAATATTATGGAGTATGAACTACGACTAACATTCAATATATAGGATATTTGTCTACTTCACTAAGCATTTATCATTCTTTTACACAGAGGAAACATTTATCGATCATTATTTAAAAGTATACACAGCGGAATAATACTTCTTTCAAAGGGAGGGGCAACTCCCTCATTAGAGCTTGCCCAAATAATAACAGTAGTATGATTTTTACAAGAATATACAATGTTCAACCTTTGCAAAGCAACCTCAAAATTTCACCTTTACAAATGTCAACTTCCAACTCGGCCTTCGTTCAGGCGTGCCCCACCTTGGGTCGCCCTTTGTTCAACCTCACCCCGGCTTAACTCGTTCAACTTCAGCTCGTTTGTTCACCTCCGCTCCAATGCATATGTTCACAACTCTGCCCAACGCGCTATTCACAACTCCACCCACTTCTTGTTCATAATCTTCACCCACTCGGTTCACAAACTTTTCCCACTCATCGTTCACCCGTCTCCTTTTAGACTTTCAGGTAGGCGCGCCCATGTGCTACGGCAGCTCACCCTATGGCTAGAGCCTGCGCCCTTCGCTTGACTCACCACCCGCCTTGCCACCTATAGCTCTTCAGCCCACCTTTCGACCTACATTCGGTTTTCCTGCAGTTCTATGGCTTTAGTGTTTCAGCCCTTGGTCAGCCTACACCTCTACCTATTCCTTATGCGCTCATCCTCCTTGTTGCCAAGTTCGCTTGGTTATGCTTGGATGTGACTTGCCCTTCAAATGCCTTCCTCCATGCGTCCACCGCCAATATATATGCATCCTCCATGGATAATGGTGGGTCAGCCTACCTAGGTCGACCATGTAATTTGGTCATCGCACCAATGTGTTAAGTCGGCTCGCCCCAACCATGTGTCGGTTCCACCAATCTCTTCAGTTTTTTGACCCTCCTATAAACTCATCGCACTTCTCCACACTTAGCCAAATTTCTGATTCTCGGTTTTTTTACCCTTGTGCCAACTCATCGTGATTTGTGTCTCAGGTGTGTTTAATCGAATGCCCAACTTGTTCCATCGTCGCAACTTCGTCACCTTTGACTCGGGTGGGTTTAACCGACCGCCTGACTTGTTGGACATAATGACTCATCGCCTTTAATCGAGAGCCATGCCACCCGCCCGTCGCACATTGCAAACATCATCTCGTGGGCGGGACATACTCCCCCACTTTAAATGGTTGTCGTCCTCGACAACATCACCATCCATCGTCGCAAAGTGTCGTCAGCTCCAACATCCAAAAATGCTCATGTTGCCCATCTCTGCTCCAATGTCACATGAACTACCAAGGTCTATGTTTCCATAAACAAAACATTTCCTCAAACATGTATCGTCGTCATGTGATCCACTACATAATACTCCATCCAACACAACATCTCAGTTGTAACCAAGACATCTATCTGACATAAACTCGCTGCATTGCATGCCCCCATGTCATCGAACTAGTTGGGTAGCTAATCCAACTCTAATGCTCAACGCATGAGAATGTACCTCCCCATGCCACCGTTGGTTGTTTCCCAGCATTCTGTCATAATCTCAACTCGATCAAGAATCCATCCAAGTGTAAAATAAGCCATGCTCAGGTCCATGACATGTCCATTCATCCCATCTGCAACATGCTACCCATGATGCCAATGCCAATGTGTTATCATGCAGTCACATCAATCCAAGCATCATCAACTTGTCAAAGAAAGAAGCCTCATCTCCAAGGCCCCTTGTAAGGGTGGTGCGATCCTCATAGATAATCAAGGACCTGCACACACCTATCTCCAAGGTTGTCTATCTAGAAAGGAGGGCCAGAAATTTTCCTCCCTAACTCTCATCTACCCATGTGTCTGATTGATATTGCATCCTCAAGTACTTGTGCATAGCTTCAACCTCCTCATGCGTACAACCAAGCTTCTCAAGCTTGTCTTTCGTCAATTGAAAGTTGTATATGCCCATGGGATACCTACAAAAATCCACTGTGCCAACCGGATCTCTACTTGTATAATATTCCCCAACCACTGCCTTTAAATAAGTATTCGAACTCCCTTCATCTACAACTTCATGGTGAAGATCCTTTGTAGAAGAAGCACCTGTCAAGTGTTTTAAGATGTGTGAAATAGTCATTCCACCTCCATCTTCTTTTAGCTCTCGCAACAAAGTCAACTATCTTCCTTTCCTTTGTTGTTTGAGTCATACATCCAAGTCCTCTTTGCTCCACATGGTCATGCTTCACATTTGGATCTTTTGGATACAAAGTCATAGAAGCCATCCTTGGTATATACCCCAAGAAACTCCATGTATTCATCGAGACCAACATAGTTTTTCCATCGGTTGTAATCAAAAAAATGTCTTGGTCCACCACAGGTATGGCATGTGCAACTTTCAAAAAGTCTTGCCCCAACACCATAGTATGATCATCCAAATCAACAATCCTCAAGTCCAACTTTCCAAACCATGAACCCACTCTCACCTGAGTTTCCTTCAATACACGAGTCACAACTTTCATGGTAGAGTTCACTACTTTGAAATCACTCCACTCTCTTCCCACTCCAGCTTTCTTCCAAAAATATTTTGATGCTTTCCTGCTAAGGAAGCTATGAGTAGCCCTCGTGCCCACCAGTGCAGCAAACTTCTTGCCACGTACAGTTACTTGCACAAAACTTAGCTTCAAGGCATCACCATCCTCTCTAGGCTTGATCTTGTGCCTTACTTCAACAACCTTCTTCAATAACTTGACCTCAGAAGAGTCATTCGACTTATGCTTTGACTTGACTTCCTTCTTAAGTTACTTCAACTCCTTGTTCTATTCATCTAAGCAATTCGACCTTGGTTCAGCTTGAGTTCCTTCAAGCTTATCCTCCATCGCTTCTTGCTTAAGTGTACCTATCAAGCTTAAATTGACTCCTTCCAATCTAAGTGACCCAATCTTCCGAACCTTTGTCTTCATGTTTTGGTGATAGTCCCCAAGTTTATCAATGTAATCGAGCTCATCTTGCTCTATCACAATGGACTTTCTACCAAGAAAGTCCTTCTCAATTTCATCCTCAAGTTCCTTGAATTTTTCCTGCACCATGGTGCTCTTCTCCCTCAGTCAAACTTGCTCATCCATGAGTTCTTGGAGTCATCGCTTCTTGCTTAAGTGTATCTATCAAGCATAAATTGACTACTTCCAATGGAAGTGACCCAACCTTCTAAACCTCTATCTTCATGTTTTGGTGATAGTCCCCAAGTTTATCAATGTAATAGAGCTCATCTTGCTCTATCACAACGGGCTTTCTACCAAGAAAGTCCTTCTCAATTTCATCCTCAAGTTCCTTGACTTTTTCCTACGCCATGGTGCTCTTCTCCCTTAGTCGAACTCACTCATCCATGAGTTCTTGGAGTCTACGATCATGCCATCGTATCTTCCCATCAAGTTCATTGAGTTTATCAATCTTCCCTTGAAGATTATTCAATTCCTTTCGCATGTCCACTATCTTGTCTCCCATATGTATCAAGAGTTCCCACTCTTGTATAAGAGTCTCATAGTTTTTATGTGTTTCGTCCTTCCAATAATTATTCATGTCTTCAAGCTTTTGAAATACTCTTTCAACCATATTCATATGATTGGCAAGTCTTCAACACCTTCTTTACCTTCAACGGTCATCAGCTTCAAAAACCCAATATCACTTCTAATACCACTTGTCATGCAAGTGTATCTTGCTTCTGTAAATATGGTTCAACTAAATCAACCTTTGATATCAACTGTCATGCCCCTATCCTGGCGGTGACCTTTCAACCACACATAGGCAGGTGTGACACCGCTACCCAATTTATTTACACCAATACTCTCGAGTACGGACTATGCTTAACATTCAATACTTAGAATATTTTTCAACTTTAATAAGCATTCATCATTCTTTTACACAATGGAAACATTTGTCATCATTATTTACATGTATACACAGCGGAATAATACTTTATTCAAAGAAAGGGGCAACTCTCTAGTTAGAGCTTGCCGAAGTAATAATAGTATTATGGTTTTTACAAGAATATACAATGTTCAACCTTTGCAAGGCAACCCCAAAATTTCACCTTTACAAATGTCAACTTCCAACTCAGCCTTCATTCAGGCATGCCCCACCCTGGGCCACCCTTCGTTTAGCCTCACCCCGACCTGACTCATCTTCGGGCAGGAGCGCCCTCGTTCGGGTTGCCTACCCAGCGCCTAGCTCGTCACCTCCTACCACACCTACACTTCCCTTGCCTGTCACATTCACCATGTCGAGTTGTGTCGTGTCGCCGCACCTGTGGGCAAGAGTGCCCCACGCTCACCTGTTTCACCGTTCAACTTCAGCTCATCTGTTCACCTCTGCTCTAGTGCATCTATTCACAACTCTGCCTGATGCGTTGTTCACAACTCTGCCGACTCGTTGTTCACAATCTTCGCCCTCTCGGCTCACAAACTTTTCCCTCTCATCGTACACCAGTCTCCATTCAAAATTCCAGGTGGGCACGTCCGCATGCTATGGTGGCTCACCCTGTGGGTAGAGCCTGTGGCCCTTAGCCCGAATTGCCACCGCCTTGCCACTTGTAGTTCATCCACCCTCCCTTCGACCTACGTTCAATTTTCTTGTGGTTCTACGGGTTTGGTGTTTCGGCCCTCGGTCCACCTACACCTCTGCCTATTCCTTATGCCCACGTCCTCCTTGCTACCAATTTCACTTGGTTATGCTTGAATGTGACTTGATTTTCGAATGCCTTCCAACATGCGTCCACTGCGAATATATACGAGTCCTCCATGGATAATGGTGGGTTGGCTTCCCCAGGCCGACCATGTAATTTGATCGTCGCACCACCGTGTTAAGTCGGCTCTCCCCAACCATACATTGACTCCACCAACCTCTTTGGTTTTTCGACCCTCCTATAAACTCGTCACACTTCTCCACACTTAAACGAATTTTTGACTCTCAGTTTTTCGACCCTCGTGCCAACTCGTCACGACTCATATCTCGGGCACATTTAACTGAACGCCCAACTCATCCCATTGTCACAACTTCGTCGCATTTGACTCAGGGGCATTTAACGGACTGCTCGACTCATCGCACACAAGGACTCATCACCTTTAACCAAGAGTCATGCCACCCGCCTGTCGCACATTGCAAATGCCAGCTCATGGGTGTGACATATCAAGTGTTAAGAGAGGTCCAATCTCTAAAGGTGCATATTTCTTTTTTAAGTGTAAAACTTAAGGAAAGATTTGCATCTCTAGATATTTGATCCATCTCAGGGCTTGACAGATATGAGGTTAAGATGGATCTAGGTTGGTTATATAATACTATATAATATCTATATTTGTTTCTGTGTCTCTTTCTTATTTTTCCTCTCTCTCTGCCCTCCCTCTCTCTTCCCTTTCTCTCTCTCTCGCTCTTCACCTTCTCTCCCTCTCTCTCTCTCCTTCTCTCTCTCTTCTCTCTTGCTCCTCTCTCCCTCACACTCTCTCCATCTCTCCCTTGTAACTCCCTCTCTCTCTCTCTCCACATTTCTCCCTCTATTTCTTTCTTCTTCCCTCCCTCTCTCTCCCCTTCCACCTCCATCTCTTTTTCCTTCTCTCTCTTAAGTACTCTCTCTCTTTCTTCCTCTCTCTCCCTTTCTCTCCCACCTCTGTCTATCTTCCCCCCATCGCTCTCTCTCTCTCCAACTCTATCACTATCTCCCTCCCTCTCTCCTTCTCTCTCTCTTCCCCGTCTCTCCCCATCTCTCTCCTCCCCTTTCTCTCTCTTCCCTCCTCTCCTTTCTCTCCATATCTTTCTTGACACTCCCTCTCTCTCTATCTTTGATCTTTCCTCTCTCTCTCTCTCTCCCATCACTCTCTCTCTCTCTCTCTCTCTTTGCTAATCCAGCTTTGTCACTAGCTTCCTTTCTCTCTCTCGCCCCCTCTCAGCCCCCCCTCTCTCACTTAAATTTTATCCTATCGTATTGTGTTTAGGAAACTATCTAAATTAAAATAACTCAATTCGTTATAAACTATTAAACCTATATTTTGGATCAATCATGTCAAAGAAAATATAATTAAACAAAAATCATGTATTATCTTTCCTTTATTAATGTTAATCACTTTGTTTGCTCTCATTGCTTGGATCCTTAGTTAAGATGGATCTATGTTGATTAAAATTATTCTCATTTCTACTTTTATTAAAACGCTAATTTAATTTCTATGGGGATATTTTTAGTAGTCTTGAGGATAAAGGTTTTAGATATATCTCAAAAGAAATTATATTTTTTTTCCTTTTAGATTCAATTAAAAAAATATTATAAAAATAAAATATTTTTAATGTGAAATAAGTTATGATTTGTTGGCATGTGGCATTGATAGGCCATAGTATTGGCCCATGGTATTCTAAGAAAACATATTTATAAGTTAATGATATCTATGGTAAAGTGGAGGTGAATAGCCATGGTTAAAAATCTTGTCATATTGTTATAAAATATTTTGATTGTGAAATAAGTTATGATTTTTGGGCATACCCCCACGTGGCACCCTTCAGGGTAAAAGAAAAAAAAAAAATCATACCCCCTGAGTCAGTGCTCGATGGCTTGGTGAACCCATCAAGTCCCCTTAGCAAAATGATTGGTTGGTTGATTTATTTATGGAGTCTCGGATGAGGTCGAGACAACATTTGGCTGGGTTGATGAGCTTTCCCCTAGGGGCCACCTAACAAGTGGTGCCTCCTTAGCTAGTCCAGTCAGCTTCCTTCTTCCCTAACCGCCCATCTTAAAATTAATATGGGCAATCCCATTTGTGGGCTAGGATTGGCATCCACACGCTAGCCCCTCAGATGCCACTGGCTTCTGGTATGAGAGTTGGTGGTAATCCTTGACTGAGGCAAGCCAGCGTCAGGTTCCTAACGTCTTAGTCAGAACGAGCAGGTCTCTTTTAGGTTGGGACCACCCATACTATTGGTCCATGGTATTATAATAAATTCTATTTACAAGTTAATAATATCCATGGTAAAGTGGGGGTGAATATCTATGGTTAAGAATATTTTCATATTGTTATAAAATATTTTGATTGTGAAATAAGCTATGTTTTTGGGGATGTGGTATTGACAAGCCACGATATTGTGACAAAGCCTATTTTTTACAAGTTAATAATATCCACGGTAAAGTGGAGGTGAATATCCATGGTTAAGAATCTTGTGATACTGTTATAAAATATTTTGTTGTGAAATAAATTATGGTTTTTAGACATATGGTATTGATAAGCCATGGTATTGTAACAAAGGCTATTCACAAGTTAATAAAAAAAATCAAAATATAAAAATTAAATTTTATTATTATTATTATTTTAACTTTTTATTACTAACTAAACCAACATTTAAATGTTTACACTCATGTTTGATACCACTTTTAACTTTCTTTTTTAATATTTTAATTGAGCCGACATTTAAAATTGTTTGCATATTGATGCAGGGTTACCCCCGCACATACCCACAGTATGCATAAACACATCAGTCCCACGTATTTAACTCTCAAAGGAGTCAAATCTTCATAATATTCATGGTTAAGGCCCCTTATCATTGGTTCCTTTATGTCGAAACTCAGTCACCCTGCCAAAACCTCCTATCGAGACTTTTAAACAACCCTCAAGCCTTTGTTTATGACTCTATTAGAGTCATCCTTCTAAATCCTACTATCAAGAATTAAAACCCTCTTTAATCCTTTATAAAACCTTTAATGCCACATATATGTAACCTTCCCTTTCAAACCTTGGTTCATATATGTTATATCGCATGAAATGCTCTATCGGCATTATTTTCCTCTATAACCGTTTTATAAATGAATTTTGTGCGTACACACCTTTTTCCACCTTTCGTACAACTCCTGCACAGATCCAGAGACACCATCTTTATCATTGATTGCAATCGGCTCCTTTGCATGCACACCACATATACATATATATTATTAATATATATATTATTATATATATATATATATATATATATATATATAATATATATATGCATCACCTCTCTGACTCCAATATGCGACTATTGGAATCCTTAACGCCACTTTTGCATTAAGAGACTCTTCCATGTACTTTATATAATACAAATTAATTTACATTAAAACTCCACTCTGGCGGAACTCAAAAAAATTACAACCGCGACTATAGTTATTGTCAGGTCTGCCTCCTTTGAGCCTTTCCACTTTAACTGCCAATAATCCTGATCTCTGATCGCTGATCAGTGTAGCCTCCGATCAAATTTTGACTATCCATTGTATCCCTCAATCCAACAGTTGAGATTGTTCCCGCTTGTTTAAACATGCGCGCCTATTCTCCATCGTCGATCTGTACCTAACCTCACCTCCGCTGCCATGCGTCGTTTAATAAGTGGAATTACTGCTCGTCCTTCAATACCGCTTACGGTTTTGAGGACGCTCGAAATCCACTTTCACTGTTACAAAACCGCCTTCCTTCATTAAAGTTCACTGATGTGATATTCCTTCATCTCCTTTGCAATTAGATCCTGGTTGTTGATCTTCGAGATCCAATGACTGTTGAGCGTCATTACTTCACTTCTCTGTTCGCCTCTTTTACTTGATTTTTACACGATTTTCAATGTCTTCTGGGGTTTCTGGGTTTTCCAAAGGTTTCGCCTTATGCTCTTCTGTTGCACAATTCATTCCCGCTTGAGCTTACCTCCACATGCTCCATTAACCAATGTCCTTTCAGAGCATTACTCAACCCTTTAAATGGATGCAATAATCCATTATGAGTCCTTCAAATCGTCTTTCTCTTCTATGCAATTCTTCAGCACTCTACCTTCTGCTTCCACTGCTCAAATTCCTCTGAGCTTAACTCTGATCTTCTACTGGATTCTAAGACCAGCAATGATTCCTCTGAATCATTTTGCTCCTCCGTGAGACCTTTAGAACTCTGCCTGCAACCCTGTTACAAAACCTATGAATTCATAAGTAATTCAGGAAATACTTGTTTCACGCATACTGACACTGTCAGGAATAAACCATTGTATATATATATATATCTATATATAATTCTATTATATCTATCTATATATATATATATATATATATATATATATATGGACCAAATATATTACATTTGAGACTTCTCTATCTCGCACAATTCTCTTCTCCACTATCGTGGCCTCTTTTCTTTGACACTACCTGTGGGCTTATATATATGCCAATGAGTTCTGTTGAACTCATCCTGGTTTGACTCCTAGATCTATTGAACCAACTCCTAGATGTACTCCATCCTCTATGTCCACTTCTAATTCATTAAATTCCTAAAAGCTCTCCCTCTAGTTCCTTGAATCATGCAACTGTTTAAGAGTTGTAATTGAGTTTGAACTCTTTTGTCATTATTGCCCACTCATGTCCCTCTTATTCGAGAGTATTTACAAGATATCTCACACATCTAATTAATTCACTTAAAAGCCTAATATTACATTAATTTATCACTTAGGAATCTCACTTCCTAACAATACATGACCCCCTATGTCTACTTAATTACAATGATTTTCTCTTGGGTTGAATGATCCTGTATCAGACTCCCAAAGTAGAAAATATTCATGATCTCCTGATCATGTGTCTTATGATCTTGTCTTCTTGGGACCCATACTTTGTTTTGTAACTATCCAAATGTCTTGTTCCTTTGCTGTTGCTACACTTTTGCTGTCTTTTGCTCCATTTTCTTCTCTTTGTCAATTAGGTTCAAGTTCTGATTGATGTTTCTTCCTGTTGCTTCCATTTTCTTCTATTTGGACTGCTTCTTCATCAACTACCACATTTTTTCAATCTTTGTTTCCAATACATCTTTGGACTGGTCCATATTCGGCTTCTTACTTCTTCCTCTTTCTCTTTGCTTCAGGTTGTTGTTGTTGTCCACTAGTTCTTCAATTTGTTGTTCTTCTTCTTGTTATGTTATTCTTGCTATGTTGACTTCTATGTTGACTCTTATGCTGACTTTTATTGTGACTCATATGCTAGTTGCCTCCCTATCATCCTTACCCTTTGTCTAGCACTCTCTCCAGCGATTTAACATCTTTGTTCCATGGATGGAATTCTTCCGCAGAATCTTCTTCTCTCATCTTTATTTGGTTGTTCATCTGTGCCAAATCTCCTCCAACATCTGCAACTGAACTTGCATTCACAAAACAATTGTTAAAATAAAAAACATAAGGCTTTTGTGCCTTATCTTCCTTTGACAACAATTCAATTTGCTGCTCTATTTCTTTCCCCTCTGTCAACACATCAGTTTGTTGTTTTGAATTCTCGAAAGAACTCATGAGATTGCCCATTAGTCTCTCTTCCACACCATCTATCCTAATGATATCTTCCTTCTCTTGTTCACCATAGTGAACTCCTTCCTTTGTAATCACACTGTCATACTCTGAATTTCTCAGCAATTATTCCAGCAATGCAATCTCTTTGTGACACTTCACAAGTATTTCATCATCACATAAGTTTCTTGCATTTATACACAAATTATTAGATTGGAAATCATAAGGTTCAACAGTCTCAATTGTTGCTTCACATATCGGCTCTTCAAACTAAACTTCATCCCCTTCTTCCACAAGAAATTATTCCTGTGTTGTCACAGTGTCAAATATCAAGGCATTATTAAGTTCTTTCTGCTCCAATAATTCATTGCTTCTCTCATTTAAGAGACATTCTTCATCCTCCTTCAAAGTTTTTATCTTCTAAGAGATACTTCTTCATATTTCTGACGACTTCAACAGATTTCTCATCCTGTATAAAGCACTCCTTTATTAGTGTTCTTTCTCCCTTTGCTAACTCTTTTGCATAGACTTCTTCCTTCTTAACATCTTTCAGTAGATGTCCTTCTTCCTTATTGACTGTCTCAAAAGCTTCCATGGTTATTTTCACTATGCCTATCATCATGGTGAATTGATGATCCTTTACTATGTTTTCAGCTAACGTAGTCTCTTCTTCAAGTTTGCCTTTAATCTCTTGCTGTTTACCTCCTCTAAGAGCTATCCTTGTCTCACCATGTGCAATAACATTCTCTTGTATTTTGTTTTCATCAATAACATTAATCAAACTCATTTGATTACCTTTCTGAGACAGTATCCCTTCATTCTTCATCAAAATAAGTTCTTGATTATTCATCTCTATGACAGCTTATTTAGACTCATCCATAGACTTTTTTTTTTCTGTATGCAATCAAATTCTTCTTCTTCTAAGAAATTTTCTTTGTCACCTTTTACTACTAGATCTTCATCTCCTCTGAAGATATCTTAAATAGGTTGTTTTTCTCCTGCAATACCTGCCATCATACACAAACCATTAGTTTTAAAAACATAAGACCCTGTGGTCTTAGTGGATGCTCCTTGTTTTTCTAAATCCTTCATATGATTCAGAAATTCTTCGATTGTCTCCTCTTCAATATCCTCAAGCCCTTCACTTGGTTGCTTGATATCTTTCTCCAGCTGTATATGAGACCTATCTATCTCATCTTCTTCCAAAACAGGATTTAGATTCTACTTGTCTTCTTTCTCTTTTATGGCAATATCAACAAATTGTCCTTCTTTACATGTTTCACCTGAAAACATACACAAATTGTTAGATTTAAAACCATCAGACCTTTTGGCCTCACTTGAAGTTTCAGTCTTCGAGTCTTCATCTTCAGTTTCTCCCAGAATTTCTCCCTGTTCTGGTTTGCAAATGGACTCTTCCATTTCCAACTCAACTTCCTTTAGTTTTCCCCTCGGCCACTTTACTTGCTTTTGTTGTAGCCTTCTCTGCATCTCATGCCACTCCATTGGCTTCTTCCTTAATAGCCAACCTTGTCTCTGGGTTTCCTCTAGTATCCTCCTTAATGCATCGAGTTGTTCTTTTAACTCTACAATCTCCTGGTCAATTTCTTCTTGAACTATCCTATTTCCATTTGTCTTGACATTCTCTTTCTTCATCTTTCTTCTGTTGTAGCTTCTCTCTGAACCTATGTTATAACTATCAATAGTCATCTTCTTCTTCTCTTTATTCATGATCTCCTCACTCATTTGCAACAAGCCTCTGCAACATCTAGTCCTCCTTGCCGCAATCTTACCTCACTAAGCTCTCCTCACTCAGTCTTTTGGTAAGCACATTCCTTTGTCTGGAACCTCCTCTTGAGCAACACCTTTTCTCCCTCTAGGCTTCTACAATCGCTCGCTCTCTCTTGAGAACACTTCAGATGTCCTCTTTTTCCAATATCTTGTTGGATTCTTCAGGTTCACTGCCACTTTCCTTCAGAGTGTTTTCCTTACTTTGTCTTCAAGAACACATCTGGTTCTCCTCTCACAACTTCTTTGCTGTCACTTGTGCATTAGTGTAAAAAACACATTCTCAATTTAAAACAGAACATATTACCTCACTTTCAAGATCTCAACATGATCTTGTTTCACCATTCCACCTGTACTTTGAATGGACTCCCTCTGTATCTTATATCTGCAAGTTCTGCTATACATATCCTCTGTGTGCCTTTCTTCTGTCATATTAGAATCTAATCCTTCCTCTTGCTAAACACATTAACACATTCTGTTCTCAATTTTTTCTCATAGAATTTCCTTTTTCTGCTTAACCCCAACGGTTTTAATTATAAATATGCTCTTATTACAAACCTGCTCTAATACCACTAATGATGCAAGGTTACCCCCGCACATACCCACATTATGCATAAAAATTCATAAACACATCAGTCCCAAGTATTTAACTGTCAAAGGAGTCAAATCTTCATAATATTCATGGTTAAGGCCCCTTATCATTGGTTCCTTTATGTCGGAACTCAATCACCCCACCAAAACCTCCTATTGGGACTTTTAAACAACCCTCAAGCCTTTGTTTATGCTCTATTAGAGTCATCCTTCTAAATCCTTCTATCGGGAATTAAAACTCTCTTTAATCCTTTATAAAACCTTTAATGCCACATATATGTTTTCTTCCCTTTCAAACCTTGGTTCATATATGTTATATTGCATGAAATGCTCTATCGGTGCTATTTTCCTTTATAACCCTTTTATAAAATAATTATGTGCATACACACCTTTTTTTGCCTTTCATACAACTCCTGCGCAAATCCTGAGACACCATCTTTATCGTTGATCGCAATCGGCTCCTTCGCTTGCATCACCTATCCAACTCCGATATGCGACTATCAGAATCCTTAACACCACTTTTGCATTAAGAGACTCTTCCATGCACTTTATATAATACAAAGGAATTTACACTAAAACTTTGCTCCGACACACATAGGCAGATCTCAAAAACATTACAACCACGACTATAGTTATTTTCGAGTCCACCTCCTTTGAGCCTTTCCACTTTAACTTTCGATAAGCCCGATCTTTGATCACCGATCAGTGTAGCCTCCAATCAAATATTGATCGTCTGTTGTATCCCCCGATCCAATGGTTGAGATTGTTCCTGATTGTTTAAACATGTGCGCCTATTCTCCACTGTCGATCTGCACCCAACAAATTCAATGGTTGTTGTTGCTATTGGGTAGACAACAAGTGCGAGGTTTAACCACCCAATAAAGTGGTTTCCTCTCACCTCTGCTGCCACACGTCATTTAATGAGTGGAATCGACGCTCATCCTTCAATACCGCTTACTGTTTTGAGGACGCCCGAAATCCACTTTCACTGTTACAAAACCACCTTCCTTCATTAAAGTTTGCTGATGCATATTCCTTCATCTCCTCTGCGATTAGATCTTGGTTGTTGATCTTCAAGATCCAACGGTTACTGAGTGTCAATACTTCACTTCTCCGTTCGCCTCTTTTACTTGATTTTTACGCGATTTTCAACGTTTTCTGGAGTTTTTGGGTTTTCCAAAGGTTTCTTCTTACGCTCTTCTGTTGCACAATTCATTCCTGCTTGAGCTTACCTCCACAAGCTCCATTAACCAATGTCCTTTCAGAGCATTACTCGACCCTTTAAATGGATGCAACAATCCATTACAATTCCTTCGAATCATTTTTCTCTTCTGCACAATTCTTCAACACTTTGCCTTCTGCTTCTGCTGCTCAACTTCCTCTGAGCTTAACTCTGATCTTCTACTAGATTCTAAGACCAATTTTGATTCCACTTAATCATTTTGCTCCTCTGCGCGACCTTTAGAACTCTGCCTGCAACCCTGTTACAGAACCTACGAATTCATAAGTAATTCATTCAAGAAATACTTGTTTCATGCATACTAACACAGTCAGGAATAAACCATTGTATATATATATGGACAAATAATTACATTCGAGACTTCTCTGTCTCACATAGGCCTATTCTTCACTATTGTGGCCTCTTTTCTTTGACACTTCCAGTGGGCTTACATATATGCCAGTGAGTTCTGTTGAACTCATCCTAGTTTGACTCCTAGATCTATTGAACCGACTCCTAGATGTACTCCATCCTCTATGTCCACTTCTAATTCATTAAATTCCTAAAATCCCTCCCTCTAATTCCTTGAATCATGAAACTATTTGAGAGTTGTAATTGACTTTGAACTCTTTTGTCATTACTGTCCACTCATGTTCCTCTTATTCAAGAGTATTTACAAGATATCTCAAACATCTAATTAATTCACTTAAAAGCCTACTATTACATTAATTTATCACTTAGGAATCCAACTTCCTAAAAATACATGACCCCCTATGTCTACTTAATTACAATGATTTTCTCTTGGGTTGAATGCTCCTGCATCACATACTTACATTACACCTACACATATACCCTTATACTAGGTGAGCGCTGCTCAATCATAGCTTGGTTGAAAGTGTTCACATTTTATCTCCTTTAGACTTAATTTTACGTTTTAGCAATTACATATAAAAATGGAGTTCCCAAACTTTAAGAGATAAACTATACAAATTATAGGACTCTAGCTATGAGACAATGTTTTTTCCAACACTACTCATTAGAAGCAAAAATAACAAAAAGAAGTAGAGATATTAGATTTTTCTTGATCATCCATATACGGTTAGTTGTAAAAACTAAAGTGCTCAACATCCCTCTACTCGATGAACAACTAGAGCCCTGTATCCAACACACAACTCGATTTAGATAACTAATTTGAGGTTTCATTTCTTTCCCTGTATATGTGAAGGTAAGAGAAAAAGTTAGTAGTGCACTTATCCTCAATAAATCTTCCAATAGAGGAGAAAGAAGCATATTTCTACATTGTTGCACTTTTTTTGCCCAGTTGATGACTAACATATAATCAACAAAAAATTGAAGTTGGTAACATCCTTTTTCTATTGCAACGGCCATAAGATATTTGCAGGTGCAAAATTATTTGCCCCCCTCCCCAATCCCATTTGAACATGTAATGAGTACAATGAGGAAATATTTAATACAAACCCCCCACCATAGGATTTTTTACCTCCCTGTGAGACACCATTAAAAAAAAAAAAAAAAAAAAAAAAAAAAAAAAACAAACAAAAAAAAAAAAAAAAAAAAAAAAAACATATAACATAGAAGTGCTTGGAATCTTTGCTACTATACAACATGGTTTTTCTGAGTCTTTTGACTGTGGAAAGTGAGTAAGAATTGACAGTCCCTATATGATCACAGGAGGAAGATATATCCTAAAAATTAGCCTTATTTCTAGCCAACCAGATACCCCAACAACTCCATAAGATTTTGTTTCCATGTTCTATTTACAATCCCTCCATTTTCTTGAGTAGACTGGATTGTCCAATTACAAGCCTATCCTAAAACTGATCTACAAGTATTCCATACTTGAGCAGTAAAAGGACATTCCATGATCAAATGATCAGTGGTTTCTTCACTCCTTTTGCATAGTGAGCACCACCCTGGTCCAATTTTATAACATTTTTGCATGACCTCCCAAGTTGGACTTTTTTTTCCAAAATATACTACATAAAAATATGGACCTTTGATGGACATTTTGATTTCTGAACCACTCTCCACCACCATTTTTGTTCAGCATCCCATTCTATAACATTTAGGTGAATGTACCCATGTTTTGGTATGTTGATCCCATAGGGAGAATGTGACCAAACCAATTTATAATCTATATTTATAAGCCTTACATGAGACTTTGCCATTGCTTCCAAATACTGATTCCATTCCTCATGAAAGCCTACATATAACTCCAGCACTTCTGCCATTTTCCATCCTTGCCTCCAAAGTGTAGATTGAGCTAGGTTTTCTAAATGTGATAATCTAGAGTTCCCATTATCACGAAGAAAATCAATTAGAGGCTATGACAGTCAATATTTGTCACCACTTCCTAGCCATGGATCAACTCCAATTCTAACCTTATGTCAATTTCCTACTTTTCATGCCAGACCTAATCAATTAAATTGAAAGAGTTTAAAACAAATCTCCAAATAAACATAAATATTAGCCCAAGACTTTTTGTCTATCTAATCCATTCCTCAATAGAAATTGGTGCAATTTATTTTTGGTAAACCACAATAGACCACAGACTATATGTTGATAGTAGCCTCCATCCACATTTTTCTACCTCGGCTTTTGAAAATTTAAAATTCTTCTTTAGGCACCATCCTCCCAGCAGTTTTGGAATTGCAATACGATTCAATTTGATCCAAGGAAGAACAAATTTCTCCTGATTTCCAGCCCATAGGAACTTGAAGCAAATACATCTATCCTTTTCAAGAATTCCCTTCAGAGTCCAGGTGAGTGACATCCAATAAAACAATATTGTTTCTAATACATATTTTACAAGAACTAGCCTACCCACCCTTGAAATCCATCTGAAACTCCACCCTTTTAATCACTTTTCTAGCTTGGCAATTAACCAAAGTTAATCCTCCTTTTTGTAGGAATTTGGTTTCAGATGGAAACCCAAGTATATTATCCCTTCATATAGATCTCTTGTCTCAAAAGAAAATACATCCCTTATGTGTTGTACATCCAAGTCTTTCGGGTTTTGAAAAGTGATTGAATATCTTCTATCATTGATCACCATAACAATAACCTTCCCCAATAGAGCTAAAACTTCAAATGATTTATTATCATCCCTTATTGATCCATTACAAAAAATAAGGATGCCATCTACGAATAGTAATTGTGTAATGGAAGGGCATGCTATTACTTCACCTTGAAACTCGCCTTTCGAATCTTCCAAAATTCAGCTTAGTCCTTCCACCACTAACAAGAACAATAGGATAGATTGAGGACACCCTTTTCTCAAAAATCATTGGGCATGGAAGAAAGGTGAAGTTGAACCATTGATAAGTACCACACAAGAATTTGAAAGAAGACAACTCATGGTCCAACTGATGAAGTTAGGACTAAAACCCATGCAGGTTAACCACAATTTGATGTATAACCAACCCACCTGGTCATATGCTTTAGAAATAAAAAAAAATTAACACGATCCCTTTTAATCTATGAATTTTAATATTGTGCAGACCTTCATGAGCTTCTGTTATAGCTTCATGAATTTGCCTACCTTCGAAAATTCCAAACTGCTCTTTTTATATTGGTTTTGCTAAGAGCGGCTTAATCCTCCTCATTATTACTATGGCTATCACCTTCTATATAAAATTACACAAAGAGATAGAGAGAAAATCCTCAAAATATTTGGGTTTATCCACCTTTGGAATAAGTGATATGAAGGTTGAATTAAAACTTGGTAGCATGTGTCCATTTATACTGGATTCATTGACCACCTTCATAAGGTCATTCAAAACCACCTCAAGAAAACCCATGAAAAAATCCACCCCCCATCCATCCATCCTTTGACACGTATCCTTTTGAAATCTAGAGAGGATTGCCTCCAATTCATCCTTAGATACTTCCTCCATTAAGGATTTGTTTTCAGCTTCTTCCACAAAATGTGGAAAAAATCGAGCAACCCTAATGACCTCTGCAATATTAACCCCTTCATCTGCTTTAAATAGATTCTGAAAATCATTTTTCCCCATCATGGCTAGACCTTCAAAATTTGAGATTTCTCCCCTTTCATGATCTGACATATTCAAAATAGTATTACACATTTTTCATCCTTTTTCATGGGCTTTAAAAAATTAGGTATTCTCATCCCCACAGTCTAACTAGATAGCTCTACTTTTCAGGTGCTATGATGCTTTTGATTTCAGAATGGACTTCCTGAACTAGCTTCCAGTTAAATTAATCCTTCTCTAGTCTCTGCATCTGTAAATCCTTCTTCCCTTGTGTCAGTAACAGAAGAGAGTTCCTTCTCAACTAGAACAAGTTCTTCATATTCCCTCTGTGTTTTCCTAAATTACCAATCTGATGCTAGCTTCTTTAGAGCCTTTATATTTTTTTAAATTTCCCAGTTTCTAAGTCTCCAGAAAGAGGGTCGAAGATTTTCTAATTTTATTTCATGAGCAAGAGGAAATCCTCCTCTTTTAGCGAAGAAGAGTTTAATTTAAAGCGACTAGAAGGCTTAGGGTCCAAACCTTTGATTTCTAGCATAATTGGAGAATGATCGGATTCCCCACCTGAGCTCACCCACTGTCTAGTGAAGTTGAGCATGATCAATAAAGGATCTAAGAGAAAAATTTGATCCATTCTTTTTGTAATTAGATATCTTCCCTTATATGACAATTTCTCCAAGTAGGTTTTATCTTAACATGCTCAACAACCACCATATTTTGTACCAGAGATTTCTGAGTGGAATAACCTGATAGGGGATCAACCTTGGCTCTAGGCCCCTAAACCTTAGATGCTCCTAATGAGAAATCCATATCTCCACCAATAAAGAAATTTTTAGAGTATAAAAGTGATTTTTCAAAATATCTATGCCAAAACTCCTTCTGTCTACATAAGGATCATAAAGATTTACAAAGGTTAGAGGAGAGCCAAACGCTTCATAGAGAAACTATATACTTAATCTCAAGTCAATACTCTGAGAATTGATAAGATTTAAATTATCTTCACCCATTCCACCCCATGGGGGCTTCACTCAATGAACCTCTGACATAGCACGTGTGTTCATGGCATACTAAACAATACCCTTAATTTGACTACATATTGGAAAATACCTCTAAAAAACACTTTATTTAACCCCTACCAATCTGAACCCAATACACCTTCCCAATTTAAACAAACCCCTACTTTCATTAGATATTGCATGTATCCATTTTTCATTAACATTTTTTATACCCCTTTATATTTTTTCATTAACTTTGAGATCCATTTTTTTACACAACATATAAAAACCCTTTACCCCTTGTTATATGCTCAATATATTATGTCATTTTTTCCGCAATATATATCCCCCAATATGAACTTACATGGTAATGTATTTCTCCCCTAGTGAATCCCCTATGTTCCACCCGAGAGTTAAACTGGAAGAACCTCCATTAACATATAAAACCACAAATGTCCAACCACTCAGCAAATATTCAAGAATGTTTTTAATAGAAACCCTATCCCACAGAGTCTCCTGAAGAAAAATGATATTGAGATAAGGAAAGTTTTTTGGAGGAACTTGCAAACCTTGATAGTTGAATGAAAGAATTTCATGGATTACCCCCCCACCAAGGCTTGTAATTCTCTAAGTGCCCCATTTATTGATAATTATTTACCTATTGTCATATCTTCCCTCGCCTTCTCCTTCACTTTGGAAATATGTGACTTTCTACCCTGAAATTTCCCCCCTAAGGAAGAGAGAGTAATTTTCCCTAGGTCCCAAGGAAGACTATCAAGGAGAGGAAAAACTAGTCTTGAGCATAAATTATACCAAATATCACCTCTCAATCCTCTGAATATCTCGTGGATAGAGAAAAAATAGGGGATGAGAAAACCACCTCTGCTTGAGGACAAGGACAAGAGGCTTGAGCATGAGAAAAGGATGTGATGAAAGAGCTAACAACCATGGACTCCTCTTGAGATGATACATCTCCCCAATCCTTCCCATAACCCATAAACGAATCAAGAAGTAAAAACATGGGAGGAAAGGGTGTATAAATATTAGGAGAAGTATCAACCCTTGTAGTTGTCCGAACTTAAGGAATCGAAGCTTCAATTTTGGCCTATAAATCATCCTCTGCTTGGTGAACCCATGTTTCCTCTATGCATGTATTAAACATTGAGGTGGTCTACTTGGGTTGGCTTGAATCCATTGCAAGTGGAAGCTAAGCATACAAATTTTCATAGAGTTCTATGTCCACCTTTTGTTTCTTTCCTGTCACGACATTACAAATATTTTTCTTCATAAGAAGGAAATAGTTGCGAACTAGGTGTCCATATTTGTGGCATCGCCTACATCTAAAAGACACACCTTCATAATCCAAGATTTTTAGTTGTTCTCCCAGATCTGATATCTATTATTTCATGAAGTCCCTTCCTAAGATCCAGGTTTACTGATATGTTGAGCGATTGATTTATCCCTTGTTTCCCTCAAGGATAGATCAACCTCCAAAAAATTAGCCAAACTATTCCCGAGGTCCTGGAATACCTCTTCTTTGCACATATCTGACGGGAGGCCTAGAAGCCTAACCCAAATGGGTGCCACATCCATTGACTCTCAACTAGCATCAAATAATGGTTTCTATAATTTAAATAATACAAAAGTGGACTTTTTGGCTCACACCGGTTTTGACAATACAAGTGCCTCTTTGTGCATTTGGAAATCAATCTTAATCCACCCATTTATTAGCAAGAAACTAGTAGGTTTGTCTTGTGCCTTTGCACTTATTGTTGCTTTGAGCCATATGTTTAGAAATCAGATAGAAAAATTTCAACCCTAGCTCTTCCAATAAGGGTTTTTTCCCTTAGCTCTTCCTCCTCTTTCATTACAACGTATTTACCCAAAACATGATTTAATTTTGTGTTAGGTCCCCATACTATTAGTGTAACCCCTTATTGTTATTAGTACAACCCCCTTATTATATTGTTGTGCCCATGTAGTCCCATATTGTTATTACTGTGCCCCATAGAAGCCCACTATTGTTATTATTGTGCCCTTATAGTATTATTGTTATGTCAGCTCTGATTATATTATGACCCCTTAGACTCCTATATATAGAAAGGAGGTCTTGTCGTTTGTATCATCTAAGAATTGTTCATTTGTGTAATGTAAAGGAGTTTTCCCCCTCGAAGAGGCTTATTTCTAAGGTGTTGATCTATCTTTTCTATATTTTTGTGAGCTAGTTTCATAACATTTTGCTGGTTTCTTGTTGTTCTTAAGAACCCTTCTTTTTTTACGATTACCCTCCTTCTCTGGCTCTTTTATGGAGGATGTAGAGGTTCCTTTTCTGGAGGATCAAGACTACCCTGATAGGTTTACTACACCCACTGTTGATGTCTGGATAGTGTGATCATCTATCCCCAAAATAGAATTTATAAGACTATTGGAAACTAATTGTAGACCCTTGTAACCCTCTTGACCCTTACTTGTATCATGAAACTTATGGATTTGGTAAAAATCCTCTACATGAAGCCCCAACAAACTACCATTTTCAATAAGAAAGTTGTTATGGGAAGATGGTTAATACTCAAGAAGAAGCCAATGTAAAACCCCACAAGCCCTTGATAGTTTCATGCCCTCACTCTCATGGGTATAATGTTTGGCAGGACAAAGAACTCAACTTCTGAACCCAATCTAAAAGGTCGATCCTTTGATAGGGCTAAGGTCACTCAGGTGTCAAAATCCCAATCCATTTAACTAGGGCTTTGACCGCTACCTTTCCATGAAGCAATAAACTCAATAAAAGTACCAAAAATAGTGGTAGAAACATGGCTTACCAAATCAAAATCAACTAAGTCCTCATACCCCATGCACCCAAAACCTCTTTCCCTATCAGATCAGTTGGAAACCCGGATTACCCTACTGACAATGGGTCCATAACTAGCCATATTGTCACGAAGAATCTTGAGCTCCTCCTCTAATAGAAAATAATCATAATTTACCCTCCTGATCTACTAGTTGCACTGTTACATCTCTTCATCACCCTAGCATACAAATTCCAAAGCCTCCCAATGCCATAGCCTCAAGAAGCTCAGGTCCTAGGGAGAAACCCTAGTTTCCTTAACCCTAACTAGATGTTATGGTAGATCCCATGGATTCTTCTCATTCACCAAAATTTTATTAGCCATATAAGATGTATCATCATCCAAACAAGATGGTCTTTAACCCTTGATCTATGAATACTACTATTAATATTTTGGAATATTTCATGGAGGTTAAATCTATAGTTTCCACTTAATAATTATAAATAATTAAATTAAAATTATTAAAAAACCTATTCTAAAATAAGCATATCTTCTCTGTATAAAAAAAACATATTAAATTTAATTTCAAAATGCAATATAAATAATTAAATATTATGATTTTATTGCGAGGGAAGAAAACAAAACTTTACATCATTAAAAATAAATAAAAAATTAATTCATTAAACCATCTCTTTTAAATCCCTTTGGAAAGTAATGATCCTGAGTGAGTGAGAAAGGTTTCCATGAAATGTGGGTTGGTTGACACAATATTTGTGAAGAGGTAATCTTCTGACAAAAAGCAAGGAATACCCATATATTTTAACTTACAAACTAAACCATCTCTTTTATATATTTTAACTTACAAACTAATTACTTATCTTCCTAAAAATTATGTTTTATTTATTAAAATATCATTTCACTTTATTTGGGCGGGAGATGTGAGTTCCTACATTATTCTATCATTTCTTCTTCAATATTTTATTTCTTCCCATTATCCTGTCATTTCTTTCTCAATGTTTTATTTCATAATTTAGATATGTGTTATCATTGATGTAGTGACATTGTTTTGGATACGAAGAAAAGGGTTAATTGTTTAGTTAAGTTAAAGATTCATTAGTTACATTATTATTATGTGTGATTTTTTTGGTTGTTAGATAATTAATATTGGTTTTGAACTAGGTAAAAGGATAGAGTAAATATAAGAAAATGATGAAAATAACATTATAATAAATTGGAAATATATGGAAACATGTAGGTATAATAGTAATATATAAAATTTATAGCACTAACAAAAATTGGAGTTTTACAGAGGAGTAAAGAATATTAATTATGGTGGTGATTCATAGTGTGTGTGTGTGCGTGTGTGTGTATATATATATATATAATAAAAAGACAGTAAGGTTTATAGACTAAAAAAAATGAAATTACCCTAATCAGGGTGTGAGTCGGTGGTTGGGATAGTAGACAGGGATTAATGAAGGGTACCCTTGAGTATTGTACCACTGCCACCCACAAATTTGAGGTGATGGGTGCAGAGGCCCCTGGCATGATTGGATGCAAGGGAGGTGGGAAAGGTGGAAGCGAAGGTGGTGAAGGAACGGGTTTTAACGAAGGAAAGGGTAGACAGGTGGGTGATATTGTTGTGTTTGTTTGCAGATGAGGGAGCTAGAGTTTTGGAAGGATCGAGCGACGACATTCTCAGACTCAAGCTTGTACATGGCCAGCAAGTTTCCACAGGTATGTTTTTTGTCTCATCTCTTCCATTGCAATGTTGACCTGGTTGGGTTTTTGCTAGTGGGAGCGGGGGAAAATTAGGAATGTTAATTGGGAAGTTGAGAATTGTTAGTGGAATTGGGGGTGGCACTTGATTGTGTTGACTCGGTTCTGCGTCTATACTCTTCCACTGTCGGGGATTGCTTCAATCTCCGTATGTTTTGAACTTATGTTGTCTTGCATGGGGATCCTAGGAACTGAGGGCCGAGGGCTAAGCGGGGATGGAGGTAGGGGTCATGCAGGTAGAGGTTGTGAGCCAGGTGTTGAGGGGAACGAGTGTCAGTTAAGTTGTTGCCTAGGAGAGGTCCCCTATTGTCGATGTTGTTGGCATTGTGATACAGGTGTTGTCCTTGATGGAAAGTCACTCAGATGACAGATCATAGTGCAGCAGGTCGAGAGCAAAGAATTAATGATCAAAAAAAAGTATACGCAGGTTCACCTTGACAAAGAAGCGTATACACACGAGTTAACAAACCAAAAGGAGCATATAATGTACACATGCACTTTCACAGAAGGAAAGGCCTGTATATCTTGGAAAACTAAGTTTTGGTCCAAGGTATTTTGTCCATGCAGGTATTTTGATCCATGGTATTGGTCGAAGGTATCTGGTCTGAGGTGTTGACCCCAGGTATTTGGTCCAAGGTATTGGTCCTAAGTGGTTTTGGTCCATGGTATTGAGAAAAGCCTAAAACTATAAAAGGAGGAGAATATCATTAGGCAAAAGTGGGCAAGTATTGAATATCTGATGAAGTGAGAGATCCAATATGTAGGTTATGGGTTTGTGATGCTTTGCTTGATCTTAACTAAGGATGCACCTATGTGGATGATGATGAATGATGGATCGGGATATTAAGGCTTGGAATGTATTACCATTATGTGTTTTGATCATGGACAAACTAGATATGAATTACTGACACATGTTTATTCTATAAATGTTATGATCTGGGTATGATTGATGTTTGGAATAGCTGCAAAGTTATGAGTTAATATTTGCACATCTGTACATGGGTTCGCTTTGGTAAAAGCGCGTATACACGCTGGTTCAGTTCATCAGAGTAGCGTATACATTATAAAATGGCATATCTGAATATGCAGTTGGTTCTAGTGGCTGTTGTAGAGTTCTGGGTTCTGTTCTATGTTCTAGTGACAGATATTCAATGATTCAATGTTGGGTGATTTAGAATTTAATGATTGGTTGATGCAATGGTTGTATTGTAGTGGTGATTGATTTTGAGCTTCAATGTTGTTGATGGGTCCAGTATGAAAATTGGATGAAACATGGCCTTCATATATTGGTGTTGTGTTCCAAGAGTATCCAGTCTGAAAATTTATGAAACATGGTCCGTAGAGGATGAGTGAAGGTTGGAGCCTTTAGTAGGCTGACGCATACGTATTGGTAAACATATTGGCCAATACAAGAGCCAAGGGGTTGGAGCTCCCTTCCAGTAGTAGCTGGAAAACAAGAGAGGGTTGTAGCCTTCTGTAGGCTGGTGCCTACGTATTAGTAAATATATTGGCTAGTACAAGAGCCAAGGGATTGTAGCTCCCTTCCAGTAATAGTTGGAGAGTGGGAGAAGGTTGTAGCCTTCTACAGGTGGGTGCCTACATACTGGTATGAGTCTGCACCAGTACAAGATTGTAAACAGGTTTTTCTTATATTGAAATGAAGACAGCAACAGGTGGTTTTTGTCCTGCATTTGGTTCACACCTTATATCATGGTGTTCATGTGTGTTTCTTATGTGTGATGATCTGTTCTATTTTACTACACCTCATTACTGTTTATATGGTTATTGAAGTTTTGATGCACTGATTAAAGATCAACATATGATGAATTAACTGAATCATAATTTTACTGGATATACACTATTTGCATTAAACGAAATTGCATATACACGTGGGTTCCCTTAACTGAAGTAGTGTATTTGAATCTAATTATGGAAATGAAAAGTTATTGATTTTCTAATACTGATTCACCCCCCACCCGCTTCTCAGTATTATTTCCAACAATTGGAATCAGAGCAGGTCTTGTGGTAGAAGATTGATCGCTTGAAGGAGATCAGTAGAACAATGGGAAAGAAAGCACATCAGAAGAAGAATACAACTCAAAGGAATAGCGACAGCCTGCCATTAGTTGGAAGCAAGTATTCAAATTTTAAATCACCTCAGATTGAAGATGAAAAAAGCAAATGAAGCATAAGATAAAATCATAGATCAACAAGATCTATTTAACAAAAGGGAGTGTGCCCTCTAAGAAGAAGTTGCCAGATTAAAAGCTCAGCTGGAGTGTGCCTTCAAAGTACGTCAAATGTTGTAGGATGCAGTGACATCATTAAAAAATAAGCAAAATGAAGAACTACCTCAAGCAAATAAAGAACAAGAAAATGAGATTCTCAAATTAAGGCAACAAGTGGAAGAAGGAAGAAAGGATGAAGAAATCTTAAAGAAGCAACATCTAGAAAAGGAAGAGCAATATCAGGTTGAGGTAAATATCTTAAAAGGTAATTTAGAAGAAAAAGACAAATTGTTACGATATCAAGACAGTACTAAGATTCTGGATAATATTCTTAGTAGTCAAAGGTCTCCTACCATCAAAACTAGTCTTGGTTTTTATGAAGTTGTTGAAGGTGAATCTAGCTCTCAGGGTGAGGCAAGGAACTCTAATGGATAACTTGAAATACTCAACAAGGAGATAAGAGGTCAACCCCATCAACAACCAAGGAAAGAAAATCTTCAAAGAAAATCTTTTACTCCTAACTGTGGAAGTGATAGATAGTTATTTCCTTCGATGAATAATGTTGAATGTTTCATATATCATAATTTTGGACATATTATAGCCAGATGCAGAAGTAGAATGGTTCAAGACCGTCACACAAAAAGATCATCACGTTCCAGGTACTTTAAGGGATATTGTTTTGCTTGCAATATGTTTGGTCACAAAGCCATTGACTGGTATAGAAAGAATATGAAACATGTAAGATGTTATGCATGTAACAAGCTTGGACATGTAGCAAAGGAATGTAGGAGAAGATTTTGGGCACCATACCAAAAGGAGAAAACATCATCACAGTCGAAGATATGGAAGAAGAAGGAAGTAGAGTCAGAAAGATGCGACATAGCAAAGTATACAGACATGGCAGACTCAGAGGGAGCTAAAAGTGTGAAACTTCAATGTTCTAAATCTCGTACGCAGGTTCCATGAAGACAAGTCACGTATATAAGTGAGTTCGAAGCTACACATCACTTATATGTTAGTTTGAGGAAAAGCAGTGGGACAGGCTCAGGAAAAGGGGTCTGATATGGTTCAGTCAATTATTTGCTCTGTTTGATGATGGTTACAATCTATTGATGATGTGTGGAAATGTGTTGGTACTCATAATATGTTACTTAGAAGTGCTTAACTTGATGTATATCTGATTGAAGATGATGCCCTGATACTTCTTGTTGATATATGCATGATCAGATCAAACAGTGAACAGATGGAACATGTTCAGGGGGAGCATATGCTTCAAATAATGCATTGTTGGCATTATGGTTAGAAGTCCTTGGTGATGATGCTTATGTGGCTAAATGATACATCTTGCCACTGTTTGTTGGTTGGTCAAGAGAATGGTATTGCAGGTTACAGGTCTGGATGATGTTGACAGATGCTTATGGTGCAGATCATATATGCTGTATAATAGTTGTTGATGACTATCATGGTCTTGTTTAGATTGCTAGTCTTTGGTATAAAAGTCATGTGTATCATTTGATGTAAAGGTCATGCAAATACCTAATTTGTAACCCCACTTTGCATGGGATGGATGATGTAATATTTCTTGTTTTTATTTACATGTATAAACATTTGGTATATCCCCACTTGGCTGGGTGGATGAGTTAAAAATGGTGTATCCCCACTTGGTTGGGAGATTGATATATGTATGATTCATTGGTGATAGGAAGGTCATATTCACTTAGTTGAGTTGTAGAGTCATGTTATTCTTTTCAAAAAAAAAATTGCAGATTTTTCATGTGCTCAAGGGGAGCATGAATGGATTGGTACATCTTAGCATGCACAAAGGGGGAGTTCAATCAGAGACTTCAGCATGTACTCAGGGGGAGTATGGAAAGCATAATGAATATCAAAGGGAGAGAATATCTTGGTCCGCCCTTTGCCCTTAATGTCAAAGGGGGAGAGTGACTTGGTGTTGTTGTTGTCATCAAGTCCAAAGGGGGAGATTGTTGGCATTATGATACAGTTGTTGTCCTTGATGGAAACTCACTCAGATGACAGATCATAATGCAATAGGTCATGAGAAAAGAATTAATGATCAGAAAGAGGTATACGCACGTTCACCTTGATAAAGGAGCATATACACGCGGGTTAACAAACCAAAAGGAGCGTATAATGTACACATGCACTTTCACAGAAGGAAAGGCGCTTATATCTTGGAAAACTAAGTTTTTGTCCAAGGTATTTGGTCCATGGTATTTTGATCCATGGTATTGGTCCAAGGTATCTGGTCCGAGGTGTTGACCCCAGGTATTTGGTCCAAGGTATTGGTCGTAAGTGGTTTTGGTCCATGGTATTGAGAAAGGCCTAAAACTATAAAAGGAGGAGAAGATCATTAGGCAAAAGTGGGCAAGTATTGAATATCTGATGAAGTGAGAGATCCAGTATGCAGGTTATGGGTTTGTGATGCTTTGCTTGATCTGAACTAAGGATGCACCTATGTGGATGATGATGAATGATGGATCAAGATCTTAAGGCTTAAAATGTATTATTATTATGTGGTTTGATCATGGATAGACTAGATCTGAATTACTGACGCATGTTTATTCTATAAATGTTATGATCTAGGTATGATTGATGTCTAGAATAGCTGCAAAGTTATGAGTTAATATTTGCAAATCTGTACGCAGGATCGCTTTGGTAAAAGCGCATATACACGCTGGTTCGGTTCATCAAAGTAGCGTATACATTATGAAATGTTATATTTGAATATGTAGTTGGATCTAGTGGCTATTGCGGAGTTTTGTGCTCAGGTGACAAGTCTTCAGTGATTCAGTGTTGGGTGATTCAGAATTTAATGATTGGTTGATGCAATGGTTTTATTGTAGTGGTGATTGATTTTGAGTTTCAATGTTGTTGATGGGTCCAGTATGAAAATTGGATGAAACGTGGCCTTCATGTATTGGTGTTGTGTTCTAGGAGTATCCAGTATGAAAATTTATGAAACATGTGTTGACAATAATACTGAGAGGGGGGGTGAATCAGTATTATCTAATTCTTTTACCAAATCTTTCTTATTTATACTTTGACTTATTTTTGCATACCAATACCATAAATAATGAGCATGAACAAGAAAATCAAACAGTCACATCAAAGAACACCAGATATAAGGTGGAAACCCAATGTGGGTGAAAACCACCTGCTGCAATATGTCTCTATCTTCTTTCAAATTAGAAACTCCTATTACAATGGTCTTGTACTGGTGCAGTCCTTTACCAGTACGCAGGCTGCAACCTGCAGAGAGCTACAACTCTCTCTCGTTTTCCAGTCTCTGCTGGAAGGGAGCTACAACCCCCTACTTCTTTTCAAGGACCACTTTTCATAAATTTTCAAACTGGATCCATATACATCAAATGATTATCAAATACATGTAAATTATACAGTCAGCTGCAATAACCAGATCAACAGTAACAGAACCGAACCCAGAACATCTTATAAACAAGAAAAATTCAACCAACAGAAGATCTTAACACAGATACGCAGTTTTCTTCTTACTGGCCTGCGTCGCTACGCACTTCAGCCTCTGCTTCTCTGCGTATACCCGCAGAGTTACTTCTACTGTACTACGTGGCCACGCACTTCTCCTTTCACTGATCTGCGTACAGTATGCACTCAAATGTACTATCGCGCCGCGTACTGCAAGGTAGGCACGCACCCAGAAGAACTAACGTGCCGCGTACTGTCACCGCAGGTATGCACCCAAAAACATTGTCGCGCCGTGTACTTAAATAGAAAGCACGCACCTGAAGCACTGATGCGCTGCGTACCTGCGCACTTCACCTTTGTCGCCTCTGCGTACCCACGCACTGCACCTTCGCCTATTCTGCGTACCCACGCACTGACCCTTTGTTGCCTCTGCGTACCCACACACTGCCATTGTTGATCATCTGTGCATCTCTGATTAGGGCCAAAATATAGTCAGATACTCAGATCTGATCTTGCGCACGAGAAATCACCCTTCACAGATTCGCTTCCAACTTCTCTTCTATAGATCAAGCTTTTTAAACCGAGAACCCAATAGATCAGATCTTAAGATATTCAATACTCAAAAGATGCTCAAGCCAAATGATCTCCTTAGCTTTATATAGGCATGCTCTTCCTCAAATCAAGGATCATGGGGCTTAATAATAATAATAAAATAAACAATACCA